>JAQIXL010000399.1:0-33295 GCA_034700245.1 Poikilolaimus oxycercus | reverse complement strand
CTATTTTCCCCCGTTTGCTACTTTTCTTCTTCTTATTCTGCGACACTCTCAGGAGAAATATTGTAGAGGTGCATATGGCGCATCTTATGAGCGTTTGAGCACTCAAAAATATGGCTTCCTGTTTCACAAATGCGCCTCTGAAGTTGCCCAGTTTCTCCAACTCCAGACCTCTGTAGCGGTGAAATGAGGCTGTTTCGCGCGAAACAGAGTATGCCATCAGATCCGGCGTACAAAACTACCCCTAGGGGCATCCATCTCAGAATTTTCGGAGAGGGTCACTTTTGGGCTGCTCCCTGGTTCTTGAGAGAAAACTCGATTCTTACAGATAATGCGTTTTAACCACTTGTCAACAAAAAAGGAGCCATGTTGCTTGTTATGTCTGCCTGAGTGGTCCTTCTTCACGATTACCATGTCGAGGCTCGTTGGGTCGATGCCGGGGGCGGTGTTCTGGTTTTTTCCTCTGGGGAGGAAGCCCGATGGGGCAAAGCCAAACAGAAGGAGGGAGCCCTTTCTTTGATCAAATGGCTTTCACCTGAGCGGGTGCTTCCTGTCTTCTGGAGCCTTCTTCTTCCGTCCCCTTCGATAGTTTCTTTATTGTGAGAAGGAAATTCCAGAGTCTTCAATAAAAGTTGCTTTTCAGAGCAGTGTGGAATTCCGTCAGCATGTCCGTTGCGAGCTGCTAATGCTCGGCCTTCAAGAGGCGATCGAGAAGGCTCGCGCCGCTGCCGCCTCGCACACCCTCAACGACCACTTCGACCTCTTCGAGATGATGCGCCGTGAAGACGAGCAGCACCTCCAAGGGTGAGTCCAAGGGTCCAAGGGTGAGATGAGTTTCACGCATTTGGCAACCACTTGTTTCATTCCGTGATGGAGTTTTGAAACACTCCTTCCTCTTCTTTCTTGTAAACACGCATTTCAACACAGACGAGTTTCATCGAAGGATCGTTCGAGCATGAAGGGTAGTAATCCGGTGGGGATCAGGATTCCAAAATTTGAACTTTACAACAGTTGGTTTTCAAATTGCTTCACTGAGTGACATTCTGGATATGTTTCACGTCACCGTCATTGGTCACGTCCTCGTCATGTGCTCAATAACTTCACGGCTTTTAGTGTTTCCCCAAACAGATTTTCCCACTCTAAACGCGCCACCCCTCACGTCTTAGGCTGATCGGTGTGAGACGATTTCCGGCCCCCTTTCCCTTCTTCTTCTCCTCCTCTTCGAGAAAGGGAAGGAATTCTCGCCAAAGACGAACGAAGAACATGGAACACACACGAACATTGCCCCTGGTTATATGGGCCGTCTCCCTTCTTTTGCCAGTCTCTGGAAACTGCTCAAATCATGGCTTATTTCCCGACGGACACCCCACCCTCAACCATCAAAACGGGCATTCTTGCAAGTCCCCTCTCAAATGCCCCCAGGCCTTTCGACTAGATTATGCGTTCACGATCAGTTCCGGGAATACGGTAGCTTGACCATTTTGGAGAATTTTGTTTCAGAAGCAGCGATGGCGATTCGGGATCGTCATCGCCTGTCGACTTTGAAAGTGCGACGGGCATGGCCGAGGCGCTCAGTGAGAGGCTCCATGATACGGTCGCTCATCCTCATTTTGTCTCGCTCCTTCAGCATCTCCTCATGGTTTGAAGGCTCAAGGAATAGAGAAGAAGACTTCAGGTTCCTTGCGATGCCGCTCACATTCCCTTGTGGAGACTCTTCGACCTGGTGGTTCAACAGTTGAGTCTCCAAGCTACAGTGGAGGCCATCCACGACGAGAGGGCCGTGCTCGCCTCGGTGGATATGAACGAGATCTTGTCTAGGTAGGAAATTGTCTCGGTTTCAACTCAAACCTGAAAGATGGCGAGAAACTTGAAGCATGATCCGTAGGCTTCAGCGTGCTTCATTCTCAAGTTTCTGTTTTAACAAGTGCTCACGAAATTTTGCTTACTGAAAAACGGCCGTCGTTTCGATTCTGCGCGTTGAGAGATTTTGTAATGAGTTTCGCAGAGCGAATGTGATTGCTGTAAGAAATTTGGAGTACTCATCATTCTTGCCCTATCCCCAAAATACTATTTCAGATTACACACCCAAGCCGACTACGAGACTTTGGAGAAGGAGCAAGAACGTCTGAAGGAAGAACTCCAAACTGAGAGACTAAGGAACCTCGAATTGGAGAATCGCCTGGCTGACCTCAGCGATGGTCGAAGCTCCGTGTCAAGGTTTGAGCTCTTCAAGGGAAAAGACGAAACTCTCTTTCAGTGGCATCTCTTGCCTGTCCTCGCCCTCGGATCGCAGCTCCCCATTGCCTCCAGCCGCCTCTTCTTCAGCCTCCTCTCTTCCTCCAGTGGCGCCACCTTCATGCCTTCCTCCACCTCCACCACCTCCCTCTATTGAACAATTGAAGTCTTTTGGAGGACTTGCCCCTCCGAAGCCCGTCATCAAGAAGAAGGTGAGAACAATTCGTCCCTCTGACAAGGATCAACAACGAGCTTCTTTCAGGTGCCAGAGCCTCCAGCCCCTTTGAAGTCGCTCAACTGGACCGTGATCCCGCGTGAGAAGACGACAGGAACTGTCTGGGAGTTCATCGAGGATGAGAAGCTCTACAAGCAGGTAAATCGAATGAGTTTCAAAAACACGCATTCTGTTTTAGTTGGATCTCACAGAGCTGTCGACGTCCTTTGCCGCCGGTGCTCAACATGACGACGACACTTCAACAGTTCATGGATCGATTGGCCGACGGTGAGTTCGATCTCAGTTTCAAGGTTCAAGTATGAAAGTTCTGCATGCGGACTTTCCAGTTGGACGGACGGATATAAACGTTATGAAAAATTGGAGCAATGAAATTGGTTTCATGTCATTAGCACTTGCCGACTTTATTTGTTAACTACAATTGTAGAAGCAACTTGAATTTCTTCTTTCCATTTCAGACCAAACCGTGACTCGCCAATCTCTGTGATCGATCCACGAAAGGCTCATAACTGCACCATCATGCTGTCAAAACTCAAGCTTTCCAACAGGGAGATCCGCTCCTGCCTCCTCGGCATGGATGAGAAGCAGAAGATTCCACGTGATATGATTGAGCAGATCATCAAGTTTCTTCCAACCAAGGTTTGCGTCGAACGAAGGCTAGAGTCTTGTTGCAGGAGGAGATCTCGATGCTCAATGAGACCGTGACTCGTTTCCACTCGCCTTCAGTCCTAGCTTTAGCCGATCGCTTCCTCTACGAAATCTCACAGTAATCCCCAAAACTGGATGAGATATGTTTCAGGGTTCCGAGATTCGAGCAAAGACTCAAATGCTTGAGCATCATTCGTGGATTCAAGGAGAGAGTAGAAGACCTCACGCCAGCTATGCAATGTAGGGACCGAATAGAGAAGAAAGCTTCTTTCAGCCGTCATCCGAGCCTCGACGGCCTTGACCTCATCAAAGCGCATGAAGCAGACGCTGGCCTTGGTTCTCGCCATTGGAAATTACCTCAACTATGGCAAGAGGACCGGCAATGCCTCGGGTTTGCGCACTGTAAAGAATGTCCAAGTCGCGTTTAGGCTTCGAAATCTCTGGATTGCTTCTTCTAACGGGAGTCAAGAACACTTCAAGAGCAGACAGAAGCTTGGTTCATTATCTTATTGAGGTGACTCCCAGTGCTTTTTCCAATAACTATTGATACTCCAGGTGATTGACCGAAAATTCTCGGACCTCCTGAAGATGAAACGGGAGTTGGCGTCCATCTACGAAGCGGCTAGATTCTGGTCCGACCTTTTGAAAATCTTAAGCGCAGTCGTTTTTCAGCCGAAAAGAGGCGACGGCTGAGATGAAGGCACTTGACCAGGCGATTGCAACAGTTCGCAACGAGCTCTCCCTCCTCGCTCGAGCCTCTCCAATGCCTCCATCGGAGACCAACGCCACGGTGGCTGATCGCTTTGAGGGCGCCCTCAAGGAGTTCGTCGAGGCGGCAGCCAAAGACTTCCAGGCTCTTGATCGACTTTTCACTGACATGAAGTCCAAGGTAGAAATCTAAACAGAGCCAAGGAGACGTTTTTAGTATGGCGATTGTGCAAAGCAATTCTGCTTCGACAGCGCCTCGTCTCCTGATGACTTCTTTGGAATTCTTGCCAAGTTCTTGAACACTTTTGCCGAGGCCCAGGATCAGGTAAATGTCTTCAAAATTACAAAATCGAATATTTTTCAGATCTGGCGAGAAAACGAGGAGAAGGAACGTGTGAAGAGGCAGACGTTGGCCAGAAACTTCTTTGCCAAGAAATGTAAAGCCAACTTCTTTAAAGTTTTATTTGTTTAATTTTCAGCAAGAAAACGTGACAAGGACCGCGACTTTGAGCAACTTATCTCAGCCCTTCAAAGCGGCGAACTGTTCTCCGAGGAGCTCTCCCGACTAAGAACCTCCTTCAGAGTCCCAAAAACTGCCGTAGTTAGATAATTGTTTTTGATTTTTTATTTTTTTCTGCAAAATGCTGTAAATTCTAGTGCAACCAACCCCTGATCCATGCCAGCTTTATCGTGCTAATCCTTTCCCTACGGCTTCTGTGCATACTTGCGTATTATGACGCATAATTTTATTCCCTAAAATATGTGCAAAACATTATTTTATTGTCGATAAGTGTGACTGTAGCTTTACTCGCAGACTAGTTGAACTGGAAAAAACGTGGCGCAGACTCCTGTGGCTCTCTAGCGTCTTTCTTTACCTTGAAATATTGTTATTGTATTGTAGAATGTATTTTGTTTCTATTTTTGTGATTGACAACTATTTTTCCTTCCACTCCCAAAAATTCGGTGATTTTAAAGGACAAACAAAACAAAACAAAAACTGTATGAGTGGTGGCACTTCAGCGTGATTCTCATGACAGAATATTTATTTCCTCTATGTATTTTTGTAATTCTTTTCTTTTTGTTTTGTAAACACTTTGTAAAATTAGAAAAGCTGAAAAATTCCCTCTTCGTCTGTCTCACTTGAAACCGCTCACACATTGCGCTTGTCTGTTGTACGTCTTCTTCACTTCTTCTCCTCAAATATTTCTTCCTCCTTACAGTATATTCATGTACACATCATAATAAACGTCAAACCTCTCGAAACTTAAGTCGATGTATCATAGATGTTTGTTTGGCTGTTTTTCAGAAAAACAGCAAAGTAAACAATTTGAGGTGTGTACCCTATCGTAGAGTGTCGTGTCACATGAGTACAGGTGGTGCAGTGGTTAGCATGTTGGATCCCCAATCCAATGACCCGGGTTCGAACCCCGGCCTGTACAAATTTTTTGCCCCGTCTTGCATGGGATTCAGGTGCTTTCTTTAGTACTTTAGTCTAGATGGAAAATGAAGAAACTGCTTGAAGGCTTCAGGAGATTGCAGCAGCGTGACCCCTGGCTCTCAATTTCCGCTAACATTAAGTATGATAGATTTCCTAACCTCGTAGTCGTGAAGCGGGTACGGCAACACATGCAAGAAAGTCTTTTAGGCAACTTCTCTTGCTCACATCAACTCTCAACAAAGCTTTTTAGAACTCATTACTGATCATGAGGAGCCTCAGACTGGCAGATTAGACCGTCTCTTGAAATGCCGCCTGTGCGTCTTTAGCAGCGACGGTTGTTCTTCTCTTCCTCCTCGTCGTCATCGCTGCTCATCTCGCTATCCGTTGGCAGAGACCACAGACTCGAGCGCTAAACAAAATTCTTATGATGGAAAGAATTCATACACGATCGCACTGGTGTGGAATTGGCCGAGGATGAACTCGATTGTCGGTCTCGTGAAGGTAGTGATGGATGCGGTCGAGGATCCGAATCTGAAACTCATGCAGTCAAGGCAGGGAAAGAAACTCACATCAGCCGTTGTTAGAGTACGCCGAACCAGGCGCATCCGGAAGGCACGGCGCGACTCAATGTTGCCCATCCTTTTTTTCTGCGTGTTATCAAATGAATAAAAAAAAAGCAAAACACCTCAATTTCCCAATCGCCAACTGCGACAAAAGAGAGTAAAAGAACTGTTGAAGTAGGCGGTGTTTCAGCGCTTTTCAAGCTTTCATTCGATGTAGGATTTCACGTTTCATTTCGTTTTGTCACAATTTCGACTCTTGTAGTCTCCCACGATGGCTGAACAAATGCGTCAAGCACTCCCTTATTATGAGAATTCTTTCTGTACATAGTGCTTCTAATTAGGCTTTCGGCTGTTCCCATCGACCGGATGTTTATGAGAAAATGTGGCGAACTACATGATCACAGCGGACTTCGCCGCTTTCAACATTTATCCGAACCACTTCAAGAACACTAATTGTAAGTTAAGCACGAGTCTGCGCCTATTTTATAGATTGAAATGATGCGCAAAAGCAGGACGAGCAAGTCCAAACGAAAATCATGCATTCCGCACTCGGTAGCGCCACACTTCAGGGATGCGCCGGTGTCTGGTGAAGAAGTCTGCTGGCAAAGTGTTTCTTCGCTTATTGGTCGAGGTCAATGAGAGACGTCTGTAGGAAGCCTTATCCCTTGAGAGTTTCTGAAAACTAGCTTCGCATTTATCAAACGAATTACCGTAAGCTTTTCAGGTGCATAACGAAGCGCATTGCTTGATAAATGCCCCATTCCACGTCGAATGATAGCTGTTCCCTCCATCTTCGACATGCGTTTGGCAGCGAAAGCTGAAGAAGCATTTGAAGTTTTGAAAAGCCCCTTACCTTTGCGGTTCCTGATACGCATAAGTCGCCGCTTGTAAAGTTTCTTCGGCTTGATTGTGGTCCGCTCATACTGCTCGAAGTCTTCGGTGGTGGTTAAATTCTCTTCCACATCTTCACGGGCTGGTAGTACCGGAAACTCGAAAGATTCTCTGGGAACATTGTTGTTGTGAGAGCTTTCAGAATCTACAAGGTCTTCTCCCTGACTGTTTTCGGCCATCAATTCACCGGCTAAACAGACAATTCTCAAACAACCGTTCACTCAAACCTTTTCGTTTCTGCCACAAAACGTGTTCTTCTTCAATCATCTTCTTCAAGTTCACGAGGCCTGACTCCGGGAAGGTTGGCTTGCGTTCCGGATTAGCAATAAAGTCCTGACCGTTCTGTTGAATCACAATTCCTCCACGTCTTTCAGCCACTTCATTGTCGACCATCCGCGGTGGTTCGATTCTCACGTCCTCATTGAGTGACTTGGAACGTTTTTCTCCCAGTTTTCGCTCCAGTCGAAAACGTTTCACGAGGGCCGCCGCTTCGGCTTTGTTAAGAACTGTGGCGTTGAGTGGACAATCGCATTCCTGAAATGAAGAATCAGAGCTGTTCGCTACAAAAGTGAAACCTGTAAGTTTCCGTCAATTCCAGGCAGTCCTGATGGACCTCGACGTCCATTCGGCCCAGGAAGGCCACCGCGTCCTGTGGGGCCAGGTGGACCACGAGGTCCTGGAGCACCAATCTGTGAACGGTATGTATATTCCCTCTAAACTCAACCTGATTGTTGTCAAAGCCCGGATAGCCCTGCTGTCCGGGCACTCCTGGCTCTCCCGGTGCTCCTTTCTGTCCCGGCGGCATGATCAACTTCACACCGTCCAGACCACGACGTCCGGGTTTCCCTTCACAAAGATCTCACAACAATATTTGAGAAACCTTGCAGCCCTTCAGTTCCTCGCCTTCCTTGCGGACCCATTTCGCCCGGCGAACCCGACATTCCATTGCGACCATTAGTTCCCGAAGTACCTATTGGGCCACCTTGACCGCGCATTCCTAGAGGACAATTTTCCAGCTACAGCTTTTCACCTCTTTCACCGCGAGGACCGGGAGGACCTTCAGGACCGTGTGGACAATGAACACATGACTCGTAGAATGGTTCGACAAGATTCGTGACATCATGGCCTGGAACGAAAATCGCCAGGTTGAATACAATAACCTGGACGTCCGGGAGTGCCGGGTTGTCCTGGTTCACCAGAAGATCCGAGCAGCCCAGGCGGTCCACGCGATCCAGGTGGGCATTTATTGGAAAGCGTGGAACAGGCTGAACAAGTGTTGTCTGTTTGACGGTGACTTACTGCATTTGGGCATGTTTCTTATGTACTTCTTCGTTTTCAAAAGTCGAAAAGCCTTTGCCGATGACGTTGTTGCGGTCTTCAGGCGAAGCACGGGAAGGTCAACTTCGTCGTCGACGAGATGTCGTTTGGCGTGTGCGCGTTCCGGTCTCGAAACACGGGGAAACTCGCCGATGATCGATTCGGATGATTTGAATAAAGTCTAAAAGATTTTTTTTCTGATTGAAGACGAGTGACTGACGTTGATTTCCTGAAGTTCAAGATCGAACAACTCTTTTGTCGTCGTTACTTGGTAAAAGATGACGGGCAAAACCAAAAGGTTTGCGAGAAGCGCCACGACGCCTGAAGCGATAGCCACCGTGGCTGGATCCGGCAGCACGGGCAAGGCAGTGAGACTGGCCAATCCGACACGGAAGTCGTACTTGACGATCATCCTCAAAAGAGGAGGAAGAGAAGACTGACTGAAGGGGAGGACTGCGCGCTAATCGGGCGATGAAATCGGAATTGTGGCAGTATTTTCGGTGAGAAAAAGTAGATGAGAAAAACAAGAACGAGGTCGAACATGTTTGTGTAAACAAGACGGAGATGACTTTCCGAGAGCTACATAATCACATTTTGTTGACCTGATGAATGATTACTTTCTCTTCCATTTAACTCGATTTGTTAAGTGTGCAAAGGCTTTATTTCACCACGAATTACTGAGTGTTGTGTCCACGAGGAGAACGATGACGGAGTTCCAGATGACAAGGGAGGCACTGGATTTTTTAATTATGCATCTTGGATAGTATCCTCCGAAGAAGCATTCGTGCGGAGGCGGACAGGCGACGGGGCACGGCAAACGCTCTCCGGCTCCTTCTTGAACCGAAAAGAGAGCGATGAAAAGAAGATAGAGCGACAATAAAGCTGGCATGGCAATTCAAGAAGCATAAACTGGCGGGCTCATCGACGAGCAACGTCACGCTTCATTTCGGCTAAAGAATAACAGTGTTGATGAAAGAAGCCCCCTCGAACTTGCCAACCACTTGACAGCAGGTTCCCGCTTCTTTTCCTTCTTTCGCTTTTTTTTCTTTTCCTTTTCCTTCCCGCTTCTTTTACGACAATCCTAGGCAGAAGCGGATTTAAATTTTTTTTGCAAATGAGAAAAGAATGGGTTCGGCTAACCGAATGCGATAAGACTTTATTTCTCTTGTTAGTGAATAGCAAATGCCACATTCATCAGTATAGCAGCGACAGAGTTCCAGAATAAATTGAAAGAAGGACCCGATTTTAAGACGCAGTCGGCGTAGTGTGCCGTGTAGAGACACTCACGAGGGGGTTTACATCCGTAAAGGCACGGCATACCACGAAAATCATCTCCTCTTGCAACATCAAAAAGGGCTAGGACAACGATAACGCAGAGCTACACCAACATCCCACTCCACAATAAAGGATGCGATGAGGTATAAATGAAAAAAAAAGAGAAGCGAGCCCACCGACAAGCGTCACAAAAAAAACTAACCATTCGAAATGCAATAACTTCTGTTCCCTGATGCTTGACACAGTATTCACTCAAGGAACACCGCTCGATTCAATGTGAAGCATAGTACAACATTGAGATAATGAATGGTGTCTGGAGGATCGAGAATGCCGCTGATTTGACGATCTTACAACGACAAATTCGCACAGTGCAGAGGCATTGATGTGGAGCTGGACAATCGCCAGCTGGACAAGGATTGTCGCAGTTCACCCCGTGGTTCACCAGAAGAGAATGCTGTTAAAAAGAATTATGCGGAGTATAATTCTTACTGACTCGGATCTATCGCTTCGTATCGGAAGAAGAAGTCTTTGGAAGTGATGAAGAAACAATTCTCGTCGCGTGATTGTTAGAACTGGCGAATATCCAATAACCACGGGAGGAAGTTTATCGACAGGCGACGTCATCCAGGAAAATCAATACTTTGACTTACAATTCCTCTGAAGATGCACTCATGAGGAGGCAAACAGGCGACACCAAAAAATGACAATAATGGACGCATCATGGTCAAACCACCGAATATGGTGTAAAAGAAGTGTCATGAAAGGAGGAATAAAGAGCTCATTAACATGCTCGCAGAGCTTTTCAAAAACAGCACAAATGCAAAGAAGACTCAATTTTTGAATGTCTTCAGTGCTCATTTCAATCCTTCACACTCCAGTTGTCATCGGTAGTGGCGAGATGAGCGGTGGCGAAGGAGACGGCCTTCTTCAGCGTGAGTCTCTTCTTCCCTTTCAAAATTCCACCTCCGCCCCTTGGCGGTCGAGCAGTGTCAAATCTTTTTAGCCAAGCCCAATCATGAGTCTTAATGGCGACTTTCAGGCCGTGTGGGCGCACCGGCCTTCGTCTTCTGGAACGTCGAGAGCGCGGCCGTGTCCGCCGGCAGCGTCGCGCACTTTGTCGACAACGTACGTTGAAATCGAATATTTCGGCAGGAATATTAGTTTCCATGCCGAATTATTCAGATACCGTAATCTCTTATACAGCAACCTGTGTGCGGCTCTTGTAGGTGGTCTCGATGCTCGAGGAAGAGGGCAAGATGTATGCTCTGCGCGCCTTCTTCGCCTTCGCCGATGTCGTGCGCCTTTCGCGTACCATCACTCGCGAGCTCAACGATATTTCGGTAAGAGTTGAGGTGGTCTTGGATCAAGATGGAGGAAGAATGGAGCCAGACAAGAACTACCGTAACCCGCCACTTACAGTACGTGACACTTGTGCACGTGGAGGCGAACGGCAAGCCAGGCAGCATCGACGCTAAGATCCAGAGCCACGTCCAGCGCTTTGCCGGCCGACTCAATGAGGCGCCTGGCGTCGTTCTGCTCATCACGAGTGAGTTCGACATGTCCGGCTGTCCGGCTACCATTAAAACAAATAACAACAGCAACATGGTAAACAAAGTAAACAACTCAATTCAGGTTCCGGTGACTACATCGTTCAGATGAGGCGCATGCAGATCAAGGGCTGGTCAGTGGAGGTCTAGCATCCCGGCTGTCAACAACAAATAAACAACCGATTCCAGGTGATCAGCAGCCTGGCGAAGAGCCACTTCTCCGAGTTCACGGAGGAGGTCCAACCGTTGAGCAAGTTCTGCAATGTACCGCTACCAGTCAAGGTAGAAACAACATAAACAAATGTAAACAATCCGCTGCTAGGTGGAAACGGGTGAGGAGGGCGAGTCGGAGACGGAGAAGAAGCACTTCTCCGCGCTCATCGGCGCGACGTCGATGAAGTTCAGCAGCTTCGTCCACAGTCTCAAGGTTTGAAGCATGCACGTCCCGGCTACGTTTCAGCGCGAGGACTTTGAGTGTGTCTTCTACAATCAGGTGACAGGTGACGCGGTCGTCGCGCATCGTGGCCGCTCCATGGATTACAAGAGGTAGTACCGTAATCTCGACTTGTGGAGAGAAGTTCCCTCCGGGACTCAAATACTTGTGGACGGACCAATTTGTGGCCGAGGCTTGTTTACACGTCTTATGAGCGAGCCGTCGCCGCGTCTCTTGTGTTGTTTTGTCAGACGAGGCAGGGCTGGCGGGGAACGCAAAAAGGGTCACCGGGCCGCGGGATCAGCACCACACCGCTGCCCTCTTCTCGGTGTTCGGCGGCTTTCTCGTGGCTCGAAAGTGGTCAAACATTGCCCTTGACATCGATGTTTGGTGTGAAGCAGCTAGAGCTTTGCACTAGGCAAAGAATCTGCTGAACGGGCGTGTTTATTTCAAGAGCAAGGAAGAGAGCGGGGAGAATGGGAGGATAAACCGTGAAGGAAGGACGGAAGGAAGCAGTACGAGGAAGCGCTTTTACAACGAGATCCAACGTGTCATTCTTGTGTGATTTTTGCTGACAGACGAGTAGAGATGAATTGTTGTTCAGGGGCTTCTCGGTTTTGAAGCCTACATAAATTGAAATGACCGAGCTTTTCCAATGATCTTGTGCCGAAGTCATCCGTTCAACTCGATATTCCTCCACCTCCCCAAATTCCCGTTCCCCTTCCAAAGTCGCAATTTCTCTAGGCGTTCGAAGCCTTGACCCTCTTTCCTCTCTCCCCTAGTGCCACTCTTCTCGTTGTAAACGTTCGTCTTTCTCAAGGATAAAAGTGGTCAATTGTCGCGTTGTTAGTCCCCCCCCCCCTCTTAACCCGTCACGGATATGTTTCTCATCTTGATCGTGTCTCTTCCTTGCCCATCACCCCGATTACGCTCAAGACACTCAAATTACAAGAAACTTGGGGAGAGAAGTCGTCATCGCGCGTGGCCTTGTGGATCCTATCTTGTCCTTCTGAAACGTAGAGGCGTCGGGGTCGCCGCCGCCGCCGCGTCTTCAGAGGAGGACCTTCTTCAGGCGGCCGCCGTACCTGGTACAGAAAGGCCACGAAGGTGCGCGAGGGGCCCCCGCAACCACGCAGTTTTGTCCACCCCGTCTTCTCCGCCGCCGACGAATTGGCCACTCATGAAGGCCATCTTCTTCGAGTTAGTCTCCCCTCCTGCCCTCAAGAGCGGTCTTGAAATTCCCTATGTTTAGTACGGTAACATCAAGCTCTAGATTCCCCGTCGCTGATGTGTTTCGCCACTCGGTTTGATATGGAAATCAACGACGCCTCGTGCTCGGCGATTGATGCCTCAGCCGCGTTGGGGCGCGCGTCGTCGTTGGGGCCACCTCATCATTATAAACATACGCGAGAAGGGGGAGAGGGCCCTTCTCCTCGGCAGTTTGGCGCATTTGGGCATCATTTTCTGACAGTTTGTGTGGTGGGGGAGGGGAGGGGGGTGGACCGTCACTCTCGGAATTGTAAACAAAGCCTCGTCTTCCGCTTCTTATGGACCTGTCAGGCGTCCCTTTCACTTTTTCTTGCTAACCTAAGTGTTTCCATTTTTGCACGCTCGTCTACGGAATAACAAAAGCCATAGAAAAGAGGAGAAGGGGAAAGAGGGAGCAAACCGTCCTTTTGCGGGGAGAAAGGAAGCGAGAGGGACGCCTCCCTTCCACCCCAACCGTCCGTCCTATTGCCTTGCCAGTACAAACATGCCGGGGCCCCTATGCCTGTGCAGCTGGGTCAGCCGTGCCCTGCACGGTCCGACCAGCCCTCCCTTCACCTCTTCTCTCTCGATCCTGCTCTCACTTTGGACTTTCTACCTGCTTTGATCGCCTTTCGTATTGCGTGCTTTGGAGGTTGTAAATTTTCCCAGGACCATCCTCTTCGTGATCGGTGCACATAAAAGTGCCAATTAGTGCGAGGAGATCAGTCATCTTTTTGAGGGGTTCGGGCGATTTATGAGGAAACTGCCGACGCTCACCTACCTTGATCAAGATCACAATCAGCGGCTATTGCGTGGAGGGGAGAGGGACACATCGCCTTGACCCCACCCTCCCTTCCTTGCCCATGGCCACTCCCCTCTTCCCCTCACCTTCCCAGAGGCATCCATTACCAGGTGGAGGAGGAGACTGATCCGGGCTGTCACTTTTAGTGTGGAGGGAGGAATTTTTGATGAGATTGGATTGAAGGAAGAAGAGGGTCTGGTCTTGGAAGTTCTCAGGGTTATTTTGATTCAATTCAAACTCGCGTACCTCTTCTGTTACTGTTCCTGGGTGGTCTGCCTTGCGTATTCCAACGATTGTGAAACGCTCGGATTACAGGCGATGCCGCTTTGGCAAGCGGCAAGGCTTTCTCCACGCTAAATATTCACTTGTGCAACAAATTTCACCGCCGTTCATAGTCGCTTCCACTAATTTGTCTTTTCTCTCTTCCTTGATGCCCAGAACTTGAAACCGTCGTCATCCTGCATTTCTAAACCCACGTCAGCGTATGACAAATTCAGTTTCTGATCAAAGATTCACTGTAACAAATCGGCCAACGACGGATCATCATCTAACTTTGACTCAACCTTTGCTCTCATCCTAAAACCTCCAAAGCCCTTGTCCTCCATGTTCCACGTTGTGTTCCAAAAGTGTTGCCACTTGCAATTTGTCGTCCACTTCTCGGGTGCCCGTCCTCGAGGTCATTCAACAATCTGTGCAGGGGCGAGTTTGATGGAAAATGGAAAGGGGCAGGGGGAGTTGTGGCGGTTGAGGGCGGAGAATAACCATGGGGCCAGCCATGGACCGGCGGCGGCCCGGCGGCCGAGGTCGACCCGCAGCCGCGTCGCCGACCGCCGCCCCGCCGACAATACCGGCGCAGTCGACGGCGACGAGAAGAGAAGAAGGGGGAGACTGCCGCCACCCGCGCGCTCGCTGGCCGCGCACAAATTGTTCGCCACCCCCTCCTGTCTCGACTCTGCGCTCTCCCTTTCACCTCAGATGCGCGCGGCCTCCCACCTTTTTGGATTCCATTCAAGGATGAGGAGGAGGAGGGGAGTGGATGGAGTCCCTAGATGACCCCATCTCCTCGCTCCGACCATTGAGGTGTCTCCTCCAGAGAGAACAATTGTCTTGTTGAGAGAAAAGGTGCCGCTTCCGGTCATTGTCTTTTTGCGGTTAGAGACCCTTCATTAGGAACCTGGCACTTGGCTGTTGCACCGAGGGTATGAAAGTTTGTCTATTTCTCTTCAGCAGTGCCTCCGCATTCTGTGCCCTTACTTAGAACTTCCAGCTCAATCGCGACTTTGAACCTCTCAAGACAAACTCCTAACCATTTCTCTTTGCAGAGTCCAGTCGTTGGTGGAGGAGCTAGGAGCCGTCAGCGCGGCGGCGGCCGCGTGGGCGGGCGAGACGCCCGAGGCGCCGGTCGTCTACTCGCTCGAGACCGTCGAGAGCCTCGCCAACCTCTCCATCGAAAGGTAATCGAATCGCTTCAAGGCAAAGTGATGTGAATCATCATCTGAACTGTTACCGTATCCGAAGGCATCCTTCCTCTCAGTAAAAATTGACCCTGTGGAAAGTCTCCATCACGAGTGGGAGGAAATTCAGTCACTTCGAGCCGGTGAAGGGGGCTTCGCCGATCTTTGAGACACCGCCTCTGCAGCAAGACCAGCGGTTCATGTCGCCACAGACGCCCGTCCTCATGGTCAATCTCATTTTCACTACCATCCCTGATCAAAGAATTGCGACGCTAATTTCAAATTAGTCCCGTAGAGTAGACGAAACCGCAAAATGATCAAGCAAACATAAAAATCGCATTTCAGCAGTTGGTGCCGTCGCCGTCGCCGGGTTTCTATCCGCCTGCAGGACTGGGTCCTCCCTTCCCAAACTTCGTCCCTCTGCCCTTCTTTCCCGGAATGCCCGGGTCGCCAATGATCGGTCCCTTCTTCGATGGCTCGCCTCTTTCCATGGTTGGTTGTTTTTGTCAACTGATTGTGAGCAGTTCCCACCTCTGAATGCCGTTTTTTCAGACCTTCATGTTAAAATTGAAACATGGAAGAGCAAGCTGAAGTTGCAGATGATGATCGGCTTTCCGCCGCCGCCGCCTGAGCTGAAGGCATCGCCGCTCTGCAGGATCACCACTTCGCCTCCAACGCCACTCACGAACATTCCCTACTTCGAGGACTCTGTCCAGGTACAGAAATGCTTATTCTCAAGGAAAATCTTTTTTTCAGATTGAAACAAAGGACGATGTGAGCCCGCAAAACTCAGTCTCACAGAAGGGTGGCAGCAGTCAGCCGCGTCGTGGCCGTGCTTCGCCGCAGTCGAAGTGGAAGAGATTGGCTGGTCCCCGACCCTCGACGGCGACGCCCGACTGCAATTGCCCCGCCTACCTCGCCCTCAAGCGTCATGCCATCAAGCGTAAGATCAAGAGGGGCATCGTTGAGAAACAAACTGTCTTCAGGCGCGTCTAAAGCCGTGCCACAGTGCACGCTCTGGAACAACGCGCAGCACGTGGAGGATGGCACCTGCCAGTTCTGGCATCCCAGCCTGCAATGCAAGTGAGTGGTCTCTTCAAGCTTGGCAAACAGAGTTTGAATTACCGTAATCCATGGCCTTGCTTCAAGGTTCTTCCCTCACTGTGAGCTGGGCGCGGCGCAGTGCGAGTACGCGCATCCGTTCTGCGCGTTGCCCTTCTGCGAATGCGCTGAGGATGGCCGCGAGAAGCAGCTCAATCACTGGGTTCCCTAAGAGCGCGGTCAGTTGTTTATTCTTTGTTTATCACTTGTTTACTTCTCATTTACAATTTTATTTACTTCTTCAATTTCAGGTCCAGTCTTGGATCAACACGTCAACTTCCCGTTCTACGCCCCCCTCCTCCACCCGTCCCCCAGATGATCCGTTAATGCTTAAAACGTGTTTTCTTTTATTCTTCTTGTATTGGGTTTTACTTGAAAGTTTATTTACAAACAAAATTGAAAGCAAAGAAGTCCTCGCACCGTTCGAGCACATCAGCACAACAGCAAACAACTGTGATCAGAGTGTACATAGTCTTTTTACAGCTTCCGTTTATAATTCTTCTAATTTTGTAAATCTCTCTTGTATTTTACAAACTCCAGATCTAATTTATTTATTGTTGTCTAAGGGAGTCTAAGAAGAGAAGAGATACATATCCGTCTATTTTTTTGGTAAAAAGCCTCTTCAGTATTGATCGTTCTCCTTTTTGTTCTTGGTCTTATTGATCAGAAATCACCGACTGGCAAGGATTCACCAAGCTAGTGCCTTATCCCCTGTACAGAGCCTTATACCAAAGGTCTTCGTCTCCGATATGTAGCGAACTTC
Source organism: Poikilolaimus oxycercus (assembly GCA_034700245.1). Taxonomy (NCBI): domain Eukaryota; kingdom Metazoa; phylum Nematoda; class Chromadorea; order Rhabditida; family Rhabditidae; genus Poikilolaimus; species Poikilolaimus oxycercus. The sequence continues at coordinate 16,643 of JAQIXL010000399.1, read as the reverse complement.
TTCGGTGGCAAGACCATCGTCTTCCCTTTTTGTATTTTATTGAGAGTCTTCCTCTACAATTGATTTTTTGTATTGAACCAAGGCAAGAAGTGAGCCCCAAAAAGCGATTCCACTTGCGTCGAGGTCATTTTCTCCTTTCTTCTCCTTTCTTTTATTCTCTCAGAATTTCTTCGTCGACATTCCTTATAATCGACACTCCAAGAATCGTTTCTCACTTTGGTCTTTATCGTCGAGTAATAAAGATTTCAACAGAAGAGACGTCTTCAATAGAAGCAGTCAAGAGAAGGAGAAGGGGTAGATCAAAAGTCTTCGCGGTGGGAACCAAAGGAAATTCTGAGTACGAATGCACCGCCAAAGTACAGCCTGCACCGGGCTGGCGGCCAATTTTGCAGCCTGATCACTGCACCTCTCGAGTTTCGACATTCTTGCTCGCTTCTGTTCGCTTTCTCGTCCTGTTTTGTTGATTATTTCATTGTGAAACTCGCCGTCATGTGAAGAACTAACCACTTCGCGTTGAAAATGCCGTTCTCCATGGAAGATACATGGTTTTCAGCGCGGATTATGAGAAGAAGTCACATGAAAATGTGCTGCTCGCTGTGATTTCGTTTCCTTCCCAGCTTTTCACTCTCTCAGCCGTGGCGCGGGTATACCGGTGACGAGCCGAGCTTCGGTTCCTTGATTTCTTCCTTCTTCAAGACTCCATCCAGCTGTCAATATGGGGTTTCCTATGATCCAGGTGCGTCTCGTTACATCATGTTTATTTTATTGATTTCTTGTTCTAACCTTATTCATTTAGGTGTTTATGATTGCGGCGAGGCAGATGTCGAAGCCGATTGCCGAAAGGATAATGCACTATGGCAAGGAGCATCCAGGGTTCCGGAATCGCGTCCTCATCCCGACTGGTCGAGGTTTGATCTTTGAATTGTTTCAATCGTTTCTGCAGCTCTTGCTCGTCTGACTACTCGGCTAAGAATGACGAACCTCGGTCTGGGAAAGCCGACGACCCTCGCGCCGGTCTCCGAGGCTGCCGCCCTTGAGCAGGTTCGTCTTCGCTGTCTCTTCGTTTTCAGTTTCTGAGATTTACTCGGTTTCCTTCAGGCGTCCGAATTCGTTCAACAAACGGTGATCTTTATGTATTCGCTCGGTGTCTTCGCCGGCTACTATTTCTACACCGCCACCACGACTCCAAGCACGGTGAAGCTGCACGAGTTCGAAGAATTCAAGGCTGAGAAGGAGGAAGCTCTACAGGTTCCTGTGCATTCCTTGGTCAAATCGTCGTTTCAGAAAATCATGGAGCGACTTGAGAGGATCGAGCTGTTGTTGGCCAATCAGAATGCGCCAAAGGTGACGAAATCGGTAAGATAAGATTTTGGAGGTTGATTATTCGCTCTGCTTCAGTCCCCAGTGTCGAAATCCTCTGTCACCGTTGTTCCCACTGCCGGCTCCTCTGGTCTTCCTCGAGTCTCGTCGCTTCCCGTCGACGAAGCTGCTCGGATCGTCCTAAGCGGTAATTCTTTCCTTTCTTTTCCGCTGACCAAATCGTTTCGGACATCCGAAAGTATTTGTCGTTGTGACGTGCTCTGACTCTATGGTAGACAGGATAATGTTAGATGTTGTCCCTCTGTCTGTTTCTTCATGTCTCTCATCCCTTCTCCCTTCAGACGACGAGCAGTTCATCGTGTGCCGAGCAGGCGACGCCGTCAGCATAGAGCCGTTGAGCGTCGTGAAGCTGAGGACGCAACCGTTCGTCTTCCGTCGTCAGCCCGAGCCCCCACCGCCGCATCCTCTTGTCGGTCTTGCACAGTCTCTATGCAAATTGATCCTTGGCTAGTTTCCTGTCTCTAGTCTCTTCTTCACTTTCCTAGTTTTCCAAAAAACCACCGTTGTGACGTCTTCTTTGAGCTTTTTCTGCTTGGGTCCGAGCTAGCCAAGACTGTCTTCCCTTCTGAATCTCTCTCAAAGGGGTTGTGTGCATAATTTTCCTTTTCCCCGCATTTTCTTGTTTCAGGTCCCGACTTCGACATCGGTGCGGACGTCGACTGAGAAGGTGCAGGAGGGAATCTCATCTTCAACTCCAGTTCCGACTTCTTCCTCTTCTTCCCCGTCTTCTTCAGACAAATAACACCGGTGCTGCTCAATTGTCGTTTTGTTTGCCTTATTAGGTTTGTAGTTTTGTTTTTATTAGAACAAGTTGTCTAGTCCTCAGGGTTACTTTGATGTCTAGGTCTCTCTTGTCTTGACTCTTTCTGTCTTGTTCAGCGGATGTCCGAAACTTTTGGTTCTTCGAAAGATCGATTCGGGACTTGTTCCTCATTTTGGTTCTTTCAGGCGGGAAACCAAAGGGATCGGCGTCCGCTTAGGAGATCTTCTTCTTTTTGTTTTGTCTTCATTTTCATCCGGTCTTCTTTCGACGTCCTCCTCCCAGAAGAGTCAAGCACAGATCTGTTGATATCTTTTTTTGTATGCGACCGCTTAGGACAGGGAATAAATCATTGTTCATTCAAAGATGCCTTTGAAAAAAATTTATTCCGGGTTTCAAATCTGGAAGATGGTCGTGTCCTCGTTGTAGACGTGGAGCTCCACCGTGTCCGGGCAGTAGACGCGCATTCCCTCGGTGAGGATCACCTAGGGGTACGATGGTCTTTATGATAACCCAACCATGATTCGTTCCTGCCATGTCGTGCGCATCGGCGCCGCGTACATGACGACGACGTTGTGGCGTGGAATCTCCACACCGCTGGTCCTGAGAAGAAATTCAATCGGTCTCTACAGTAAGACCATTGAATGATGGGCTCGTCGCCGTAGTGCGACTTGATCACGTTGTCCTTGGTGCCCAAGAAGATGTGACAGTCTTTTTCCTGAACACAGACTGAATCTTCTCTCCGACTGACGAAACCTTCACATGAACTTCGACGTCTTTGGGCAGGTAGAGCGGCAGTAGACTCTGGCAGGTCACTCTAGAGGTTTGGATTCTCATTGGAGACAAGTGCACTCACTTGGTGTAGCCACGCCATGTCGCACAGACGAGGCCCGCCCAGCCGGTGGTCACCTTCAAAGGTTACGGTATCACCTTGCGTAGAAACCTGGAAGACGAAGTTGTTGACGGGGATGGTCGGCTTCGCCTCCGGGTCCGGGATCGCGCAGATCATCACCGGACCTTCGAGACAAACCTAGAGGAGGATCATCTTGGCCTCGAAAGTCAATGGTACAAACCTTGTAGCTCTGCTGGTTGAGAAACGGCGTGATGAGGTGTGGCGACGCCATCGCTGCTGCTACGCCGCCGGTCCGCTTGTCCAAAACGGTAGAGAATGCGAAATGTTAGTATTCAGAGAGGCAGTGAGACTTTCTAATTGTCTCTACACCTGTCTCGTGCTTGTTGTGCAAATTGTGGAAATCAGTCAACGTAGAACTCTGCAAGTTTATTCTTCTTCTCCCTGAAGGTCAAACACATCTCTCTTCAAGACACTCTCGCTAGTACCAAACTGAGCAGCAACACACTGACATGAATAGAAAGGTTGAAATCACGGACCAAGACATCAGTTCCTATCACAGCTTTCAACAAAATCCTTTCTCTTACCGGATGAACTTATCAAGAAAGAGGGGAAGAGGGTAAAGGCACGAGAAATAAGACAGCATTCTAGAGGCACCAACTTCTTCTAGCACGGGGAATCTTATTGTTAGCTAACAATCTTATAACGTTGCTATTCCTAGCTTCTCTCTAACAATCAAGCTATACTCATAAAGAACAAGCCGGGTCAATGCCCAGAAAAGCGAGAAATTCAGAAGAAGTCGACGGAACCTGCTTTCCGCCTTCGACAGCATCTCCTGGTGATATGAACGGACGACGCATTTACTCATCTGCGGAAAAATAGGAGAACGAAATCAAAGACCAACCTGAATCATGGAGTCCGCTCGTCCCTGAACACCGAGAACGTGCTCGATGCCTCTCAAGAGATCGTTGGTCTTCAGGATGAGCAGCATCTGTCGCGGCATCCTCTGCAGAACATCGGAGATCTGTGGAATAAGCGACGCCGCGTATTGTTGAAGTTCCTTTTTCTGCAAAAAGTTGGTTTTCAAACAGAAATATTGTTAACCTCGTTCGCATCCAACTTGCTCTTGTTGATTCCCTCGGTGACTGAACGCCAAGAGCGACGCGTGACCATGCACGCGAAGAGGCCGTAAAGCTCGCCGACACCCATTTGGTTCGCATATCTCTGAAGAATTTCTTCAAACTAGGAAGACCAACCTTGATGGCATCTTGATCCGGCTTCAAGAGCGCCAACCAGAACTTCGTGTACAACCATCGGAAGCGATCATCCAGTTGCTGAATAATAATACCTTCAAACCAAAGAAATCGAACCAGATAGAGTCCATGATCGAGGAGAATGATGCTGACTTCTCCATCGGGATCCTTGTGAACGAGGACGTTGCCCGGATGCGGGTCGCAGTGGATCTGCCCTCGAAGGAAGATCATCTCCGAGAAGAGCTTGCCAATCTTTCGACAAACCTGAAGATTCATCGTGGCAAAGCGAATAACTTACATCATGTCGATCGATCTTCTCCTTGTCGAAGTAGGCGACGTCGTCGATTTGGTTCCCTTCACAAAACTCCATCACCAGCATTTGTGGGGTGGAGTACTCGTAGTAGATTTTCGGAACCTAAGAGAAAGTATTGAAAAAAGAGAAAGGTCAAGCCTTCAGGAACTTCAAATGAGAGTAGGCATTTCGAACAGCGTCGGCATTTTGACCTTCGTGTATGAAGTCCAGCTCGTACGGAAGGTTTCTGAGAAAGATAGCGATGATTGTAGAAGAGAAAAAAACCTTTTCGTCTCGTCGACAAGCCAAAGAAGATGAAAATCTGGGAAAAGCCAAGCGGCAATGTTGACGAAAAGCTGAAAACTTAAAATTACAAACGAAGAAGGAGACGTCGAACCTCCATTGTTGCAATATCAATCAGCGAATTCGACTTGACTCGTCGATGTTGAACCTTCACGGCGACCTGCTCGCCCGTTTGTCGTAATCTGAACGACAATCAGAAGGAAAAAAATAGTCGAACCTAGCAAGATGCACTTGAGCCAAGGAAGCAGCACCAACAGGTTCATCCGAGAATTCACTGAAGACGATTTCTAACTTAAACTTCTTCGTCGAAACATAAGTGATAAGCAGACCTTGGTTCCAAGCTCCTTCTCCACGACGAACTTGACCTCTTCAAACGACTGCTGTGGTGCCTTTGAGTGAAGAATGGAGAGTGTCTTCGTATATTCCCGCGGAAGAAGATACTCGAGGGTGGCGATATGCTGACCGACCTGAAGGAAAATCAAGAAAGATAAAGTGAAAAACCTTGATGAAGACGCCTCCATTGGCGCATGCAAGTCGCAGCAGTCGCTCGGCACTCCGCTTGTGCACCTCCTTGATTGTCTTCGAATACTCATCCGATGGATAGGGCAGATTTCGCAATGAGAGCTTGTAGTCGGTGAAGATGTGCGCCGCCTGAAAGTTGAATTGGTTTCAGTCTAGAGAGAAAATTAATGAATTTGTCGATGATGCAATGTGTGTAATTCCGTCAGCAGTCAATACATAGTGAATTTGAAACAGCAGAGGAAATGACGAAAGAATGAAAGTACAAAGTACTCACGGCTACTCCGACTCTGGCGAAGCGGACGACGCCGATGGAGGCGACGCGTCGGATGCCTTCGCCTTCTTTCCACAACCAGACACCGCCAGCTATGCCAGCTAGACCGAGAACTGAAAACATCTATTGTGCTTCACATAAATTGCATCATTTGCTGGCCATATCCGCACCGATCAGTCGAAAACGGACAGCTGAGAACTAATAAGCCATCAGAAACATATCAAAACAACAGCTCACCTATAACTCGTGGTCTTCGTGTCCACGGCACGGCGACTTGAGTCGACGTCGAGGCGCGACGTCTCAAAAGTGTCGTGACGGGACTTGCTCGCCCTCCTCCGAGCGCCTCGAACAGCGGTCTCCTCAGCCACATCGCCGGCTGCTCGCCGCTGGCACCTTGTACCTTCTGAAAGAACACAAAAATCAGTACAAGCACGTTCAAACTGCAATAGACAAGCGATAAGAAGATGAAACCACAACGTAGCGAGTGAAGACAAAAAATCTCGCGCGCGCCGTCTCCGGCATTACCGTAAGACTGGCGCTAGCCGTTGTGAAATTCGCGCGGCGCGCCTAATGAAAATCGGGCACAGCACGCGGAATCATCAGCTGACGAGAGAGACGGGCCAGACCAGACCCTCCTGACCCGCCTCTTCTCCCTTGTGATCTAGGCTGGCTTCCCTTCTTCTTCTCCTTCTCTCAGTACTCTTATCTCTGAAAACTACGGGGCTACCCCCGAGACGCCCTTGATCTTTCCTTTCTTCGTCTAGCATTTTGGTGAATTCCCTATTGGTGAATCGATTTTGAAACCCATTTGTGACGGGACTGCCAATTAACGTCGTCGCGACAGGAGGTTGAGAGGTGGGAAGGGGACGAATCGATTGCGCCACCCCCTAATGGGTCAACGGTCCGGCTCGAAATGCATCTGCGTCCCCCGTTGAAATTTCTTGCACAAGGTTTTGAAAACGCCAGTGAAACCGGGGCCCCTTTTCAAGGACGAAAGGAGGAGAAGTGTACTTAGAGGTGGTGTAAAGGGGTCTCTGTCTTCACTCTCTTCCTGGGTGGTGGTGGCCGCTCTTTGCTTGGCCTTTGTTGTCTAGGTCAAAGACAGGGTTTTTCAAGGACAGCAACGCCGTCATCACGGAACTACATAGCCACGGGTGTCTTGTTGCTCTTTTCCTCAGATGTCCTCCGATGATCCGGTATTGAAGTGATCAAGACGTCCATTTTCGTAGTTCTCTCGCATCTTCTCACAAGTTAAGTGTTTATCACTTTCAGTGATAGGTGCTGTTAGCACCATTTGCGTGCTGTCGCTGCCCGGTTTTCGCGTCAATAGCGAAATATTTTTGTTAGTTTCGAGTTTAGAGTCCCCTTTGTACAACTTCTAGTCTCTTTCAGACAACCGCATGTGGGGTAGTGGACGGAATCGCCGATCCTATCAAGTGATCGATGACGAGTTTGACGACGATGTCTCCACCTTCAACACGGCCAACTCCTCCATAAGAGGTCTTCAACCCCTCTCACCCCTCGGCAGCCCCTCGAGACCGAACGGACGAGGACCCGAGACAGCACCGCTGTGAGTTTTCATTGAGAAGTTTTGAAAGCAAGAGCTCATCGAAAAGACAGTGAAGAGTTTTTCTTGCTAGTGTGATTAGTGATGCGCTTGAAACCGCTGTGCGAATGAACATTTGTCAACATTGACGGGCGTGCGCGCAGACTTTTTCGACGATCACACGACTGCTCAGCCGCCACTTTGAAGTGGTGTAGCAGGTGAAAGTCACAAGTTTTGCGAAAAGAGAAGACTTTTGTGTGATGGATCGAATTCCTGGTGAAAAAGGGCGGCGGCGTCGTCAATTTGCCATCCGAAAGACGCAACGGAACCAATGTGCTTCAGCAAGAATTTTGATCAAAGTTATCCACTAAAATCCACCATTGATCAAGGCAGCTTGTTTGGTTTCTTTCTTTACAAACACGATGAAACCAATACGTCTCAATGCTCAGTGGAATTTCTGCGGCGCTAATTTCGAAATCTGTCAACTCATTTCAATCAGTCCATTGCTACCATCTAATTGTTTGTTTACGTACGTCTGAATAAGTCGACGCCTTGAAAAAAACTTTTGGAAGAAAGAAGAAAGCATCTGTATGGCGATGACCAAAAACTCATAACCCAGAGACAGCTTTTCGCTTTCTGATCAATTTTATTTGAAACACATTCAAAAGAAACAGCTTGTCGATAACGAAGCCAGGCGTCAAGGTGTGAAATCGAAAGAGAGTCTTGATAATTCAGTTACGGAATGCGTGAAACTTGTGTCCTAACTCAATTTTTTCTTCAGAATGGGTGGCGTCTCGAGGCTCGGTGGTTTGGGAACGATGGCGGACACGCTCGTCGCCGGTGGTCCTCCCCAGCAGCACGTCGTCGGCGCAGACGGCAATGCAGCGAGCCACCACTCACCCATGTCCCGAAGTCTCGACTCCAAGTTCCAGCATATCGAGAACGTGGATCAGGTAATCCGATCTCGATGAGTTTCAAACTTTTCAGTTCTTCACCCGAATCTACGAGTATCAACAAGGAGGTGGCTTCATGTGCGTGGCCTTGAAAGAGGTTCGAGTCATTACCGTACCCTCAATACCGTACTCTTCTTCTAGATCCTCCAATTGCTGCAATTCATTTTCATTGTCTTCTTTTCCACTTTCTTCGCCGAGTGTGTTGATTATGATGTCCTCTTCAACAATCAAGTCAACAATACGCACGGAGAGGCGATCACTGGGAAACGAACCTTTTCGGTATGGGACCAATCCTTTGTCCGAGTAAATTCTCTAGGATGCCGTGATCCCCGACTGCGGCTCGCAACTCAACTTCTTCGTCGTCATCTTCATTCTCGTCGCAATCGTCTTCTGGGTGTTTCGCGCAATTCGGACCGGAATCTTCTTGCTGCAAATGAAGGTAAACAAATTGTTTACTCATTGCTTATTTCTCAAACTTTTCAGGACGTGCAAGATTTCTACACTGAAATCGGCATCCACGACCATCAGCTGACAAGCCTGACCTGGCACGACGTGGTACTCAGACTATGCGAGGTTCGTCGAAGGCTGTTCAAACAATTAAGACACTTCCCTCTTTGTAGGTTCAACCCCGGTTGAGGTTTCTCATTCAAAACGATAAACTGACACCGATTCATGTTTATCATCGAATCCTTCGCCACAAGAACTACTTGATTGCCTTGGTCAACAAGGTTCGAGAAGCTCCAAAGTTGTGAAAATTCTTCTTTTCAGCGCCTCTTGCCGCCTTTCCTCAACGTTCCCTTTATGGGCGAAGTCGCTTATCTTCCCTCTGGTCTTCTCTTCAACCTCAAATGGCTGCTTGGCTGGGGTTCCATGTCGCCTTGGAATGGTCCATACAACCTGAAGGAAGAATACAAGTATGTTATCGTAATCTTCAAGTGAATTTCGCTGTGAGTTACAGAGACCGAGGCAATTTGCCATCGTTGACGAGTCAGATGGAGAGGACCATCTTCATCATGGGAATTGTCAATCTCGTGCTTTCTCCGCTGATCTTCATCTATCAAATTCTCTACTCCTTCTTCTCGTTGGCTGAGCTTTATAAACGAGAACCCGGAGCTTTGGGAACGAGGAAGTACTCCAACTTTGGACGGTTAGTTTTCTTGACACTCAAAAGATTGAAGAATTTTAGATATCGCTGCCGCCACTTCAACGAGCTGAACCACGAACTGAAGATTCGACTAAATCGCTCTCATTGCTGGGCGTCGGAGTACCTGAATCAGTTCTATTCGCCCTTTGGAGAAATTATGGCGAGAAACATCTCCTTCGTGGCTGGAGCCATCTTCATCGTCCTCACCGGACTGACGACTTGGGACGAGGATGTTGTCCAGGTTATCGAAGCGAAAATCTCTAAATGAACGAGGGTTACTGTAGATCGAACACGTTCTCACGGTAATCGCCGTGTGTGGAATCGTCTTCATGATCTGCCGCTCGCTGATCCCGAATGAGAACCTCGTCTGGCAGCCCGAAGAACTTCTGTCGAGGTGAGTAAAGGTCACGCAACGGGAGACTAATGCGACGAGGAAACAAGATGAGTGGAAGCAGAAGCAAAGAAACTCAAGAGGTTTATGGAGAAGTCAGCAAAGTCCCTAAAAAGAGCCATGAACTGAAGCAGCCAAACAACACCGAATTTTTGGTTACGTCTAAAACTCATAGCGATTTCGATCACACGGATACACACAGCTGCAATTTCGTTGAAAAACCCAAAATTTTTTTGACCAAAAGGGGCAACATCCACACCATGATTATAGCCAGCGAACACTTTGATATCTTGTTGAAAAAGCAAAACCAAGAAAGATATCAATCAGCATCGAAAAACTTTCAAGCCCAATTCATGATCCTAGTTGTGATTTTCCAGGGTGGTATCGGAGCTGCACTGGTCTCCCTCGGAGTGGAAGGGAGCCGCACACGAGGAGCGCGTCCGCAAGGAGTTCTCCGAGTACTTCCAACTCAAGACTACCCACTTCGTCGAGGAACTCCTTTCGCCTATCCTCACTCCCTTCATTCTCCTTTTCTGGATCAGGCCGCTGTCCCATGATCTGGTTGGTCCCTTACCATTGCTCATAAGAACTGCGTAGGTGACTTTCTTCCACTCCTACACGGTGAAGGAGGATGGACTCGGAGATGTCTGCTCCTTCGCCTTGCTCGATGTGGCGAGACATGGAGACCCAACTTGGTACAAGGCTGTTGGAGAAGAGGAAGCAGCGCTGGCTGGTACGTTTCAGTTGTTTAAAAGAAGGCTGTACCGGAGACGGCGGATTATCCACTGCGCCCCAGAATTCAACAAACGCTCTAAACGAAACAGAACTGATTCTCACATTTCAGACGTTCGCAGCTCGGCACGAGCCATCGATGGCAAGACGGAGTTGTCGGTGCTTCATTTTGCTGCGACGAACCCTGAGTGGCAGCCACCGCCTGGCAGTGAACGGTTCCTCAAGCGATTCAAAAATCGGGTATGTTTCTGCTTTGAATGTTCACGTCGTGTGCAAATGCTGCATCAATACGTCTCCACGATTCTGGTTCCAGGTTGATCGCGAGATGACCATCGCCAACCAGGGCGTCGGTCGTTCGATCCTCATGGAGAGTCTGCATCCACTTCTTGCCGGTGAGTCTTGAAACGTATTCGAGACGGCCTTTCAGCTCCTCTGCCTTCCTTGCCACTGCCACCACTCGGCGGTCCACGTAGTCTCGGACTCGGCTCGCTTCGATCCCCGCCACCAGCGCCAAACCTCCATCGCCTTGATGGACCCTCAGCCATCGACCCGACCAAGTAATCAATCTGTTTATTGATTGTTTACACGTGTTTACTTCCAGATCAATGACTGCCTCTATGCACCAATCGGATAACGGGCTAGCTGCTTCTCTCCGAGCTTCGGGTCTTCGACTGGGCACAGCGGCTGGTGACATGAGTGTCAACGCGCTCTTCTTGAGGTATGAATTACGACGATTTTAGAGAGTTTTTGTTTTCAAGGGAAATGCACGCGGAGGCGATCCACCCACAGATGGCGAACTACGATAGCATGGCCGGAAACGATGTCTGGGGAGTTCCTGAAGCGTCCATGATTCTTCCTCACGGTCAAGTCCCACCTCAACCAGAAGAAAGTCGAATTCGACTTCTAAACATCAACGAAGAGGATGAGCATCGAGATGATGCCCCACCCGGAGTCTTCGAATCCGTCTAAAGCACCTTCACCAAAAACCCTTGATGCAGACCTTCAGGTTTCTTTTTCTTCAATTTCACCTTCTCCTCCGGAATTGACGGGTCGTCCTATTTTTCTCCTGCTGATATAAATAGCAAGACACCACTCGCACTGCAGATCCTCAAATTTTGTCAAAAATGTCATTTTTCTCCCTTTTCTTTGACTGATTTCCCTGAGATTTTCTAGCACATGGTTTCTGTAGTTTGCCAAGCCTCGAATGTGCAAAAAAAATCAGAAAACCCCGAATTCATAAAAACGGATGCTTTTTTGTTGTTCTCTCTTCTCAACACTTTGAATGGGTAGTCTTGATGTCTTTTGTTTTCTAGACTAGGCAGCTCTAGTCCATGAGGCCAACCTTTTTTATTTCTCTTTTTCCTCTTTACAAGCATTGAAGCAGGTGTATGTTGGGGCTCTTTCACGATTTTGTCGTCATATAAAAACTCTCCCCTTTCTCTTTCTTTCTTTCGTAAACAACAAGAAATGTGCACAATCGGAATTGCCTTTTTTGGTGGAGAAAATCGTCGAAGCGCCTGTCTTTGTCTTCTTCTTCTTGTCTCTTTTTCTGCGAGCCCTGAGCCTTCTTTCATGATTTTCTCCTTCTTTGATAGTCATTTGATGGAGATGCCTTGCTGAATGAATTCTGTAATTAGCCGTGTATAAAATGTTGAGTGAAAATTGAAATATGCTACAACGACAATTTGACAAAAAGAAGCACATTTGTGACGGCCAATGGCTGGAGCTGCGTCATCTGAAAATCAAAGCGGTTTCAAGAAACAGAGATAATGAAGCACCGAAATTGCTTTTCAATCGACGAATAACCGGCATTCCTACATGGAAGGAAGATGCACAACTTTCTGTTGTTTTTTTCTTTTGACAATCTTGTAACTATGTAGCCGTGTATAAAACGCTGCGTGAAAGTGGAATGTTTCACTTCGGCAATGTCATGCAAGAAGCAATTTAGGGACTGCTTATTCTTCGTCCTCGATTGTAAATCGAGGATGTTTCAAGGCATAGAGAAAGTAAAGCAGCTGGAACGTCTGTAATCGAGGGGTGTGCCTTGAGGGGAAATCACTGTCTTCAACTTTTGATCCTAAAGCAGTGTTCGATTGAGGTCCGTTGAACCTCAAAAATGCTACTGGGTCGGATCCTTAAGGCTCCCTGGGAGCGACTGGGTCTTTCCATGAGGCCCCAAAATGGCCAAAAAAGCGACTGAGTCGGTTCCATAAGACCTCAAAACGGCCAAAAAAGCGACTAAGTTGGTATCCCAGGCTAAATTTGCGACTGGGGTCGTCCAGTAGCCACTGGGTGGGTTCGTTAATTTAACGAACCGGCTCGTACACTGACCTAAAGGCCACCTCAATTGAGCGTATGTGTCCAGCTCCACGTGTTCGTCGCGCCGCTGCACGCCCCTTCTGGACACACCACGGACTAAAGACACGCCCTCTTCACTCTGTCCCTCACCCACTGCTGTTTTGCAGACCTCAAAACTCATTTTCACACATGTTTCATCTGTGACTCTTTCGCTTACTGGAAATTATTCCCCAATTCTCCCTGGGTTCCGATTTTGATTTCAGCGATGAACGATGAGTGGAAACGTTTTCTACACGGACTCTTCAACCTCGTCGTTTTTGTTATTTATTTGACACTGCGAAAGGTTTACCAAGCGGCCCAAAAGGTTTGCGAAAAGAAAAGGGTAACAATAAAGCAGATTTCTCGCCATGTTGTTGGCACCAGCGAAATACCCGAAGGCAAGGCTCGCATTCAGTCAATTGTCTATCGTCGAAAGCGGGATGACGAGGAGATCAGTCGGGTGGAAGACTTTGTCCTCGTCCACAATCACTTCGTTGATGTGAAAGTGTTGACAGAAGCACACTGGGGACTCTATGCACTGGATCAAGTTGAGGAATCTAGCAGTAAAAGAATTTAGCTTCCAGGAGTTTGCCTACTTTGTCCTTCTGCCTCATCCATACACCTACTACAACTCGTCGCGATTCGCTTTCATGTTTGTGCCACTCTTCGAAGAGGTAAGTTTCCTCAGCATGCTTAGAAAAAGAAAAAGAAGCATCTGCTGCTACGTAGCGAATCCTCTCTAATTGAAAAACAGACAATCCGATAATTCAGAGAGAATATCGAGACATTTCAGGCTCTTCTCTTCGCTAGTGTTCCACGAGCGACCTTTCTTCGACTAGCTACAGAACTTGCTACAAAACCGCAGCCCCGCACTGTTTTCTTCACGAACACGGCTCGTTGTGGCAGCACCCTGTTGGCTAAAATGCTCCAGCACGAAGGACACTCCCTTTGCTTTGCTGAGCCACATCCTCTGTGCATTTTATCCATCGGCTGGCATGAAGACTACTTCTCCGTAGAAGTTAGGCTTCAGGAAAGAAATCAAAAGAGCTTCAGGACATGAAAGAATTGCTGCCAGCTGTTATTACCGTGCTTCGCTCACAAGCTTCAACCAGTGAGGTCTGCATCCTGAAGACGACCTCTACTGAGGCTCGACTAGTTCCTTTCACCAAGAACATCCTCAATTTGAAACACATCTTCTTGTTCCGCCAGAATGGTCGTGATTCCGTCGAGAAATGCGTCCGAAGGTTGGTTGGCAGCATTTTCAAGGCAGTAATTCAACCAGAGACCCGATGGGTCGATTCCATAATGAGTTGTACGGCTGGTCACCCAGCCTGAGCAATGCTCTCGGATACTTGAGTGCCTGTGAGGGTCGACTGGCTCGACTTCTCAAGCCAACCACAGTCAAGGTCTCACAGCGTTGCCAATTTGACTTCTCCAGACCATTTCCGCTCTCGTCTACGCATCACCCTATGCCGACTACTTGAAGAACAAAGACATGTACTGTCATCCCGTGATGTGGTATCATGATCTCGTGGGGAACACAGAAGAGACCTTGACGAAGCTCTTCAAGAAGGCAAGGAACTCAGTTTCACCAATTTCTTTCACAGATCGAAATTCCCCCTTGAATGCCTTCCAGCAGCGATTGAGTGTAAGGCTGAGGACTCACAAGCCGGAACCTTTCTTTCCTCTTCACTACTCAGGCACATTCACATCGAGCCGCTCTCCGAGCAAGATCGTGCCGCACTTCAAGAGTACGCAGTCAAGATGGGGGTGCCCGAGGAGATCTTGATCGGGACGAAATAGTACTAGTGTGTAAAGTTGAAACTCATTTCGATTCTACGTTTCCGCATGCGTGTTTGAAACTTTGTTGTCTTGAGGATAAAACTGCATATGTCACAGACGCCGAGGAAATAACCTGTATTGATATAATGCGCTAGGGTTACTGAGGTCGACGATCTCGTGACTTTTGCAGTAATAGCTTGCTTCCAACAGTCACTAAGGGTAATTCGGGGTCGGAAAATCGTTTCGCGTGAAGAAAAACAGAGGTTTCGATAGCAAAAACTTGAAAAGGAAGCGAAAATGAAGTTTGCGCCAAGGTTTTTTGCAGGCACGCAAAGTGCGCAAGCAATTTGTTGACGCTTTTTTGGTGAGAGGCCAGAAATGCTCCCAGCGGCCCCCAGAAGACGTAGGCAGACGCATCCGAGCATCTGCAGCGTCCTTTACAACGTTTAGACGTATTAGCTCCCGTAGGACCATCATTCTTGACGCATCTTTAGGCGGCGTTGCTCATGAAGGAATTGGGCCGCCTTCTTTAGCCAAAAAGTTCTTTAGCCACAGCTTGATTGAAGAGCATGTCGCAGCCTTCTTTAAAGCACTTCAGATCATCACAAAGGCCAAGACAGTTGATTGTGTTGAAGCTTTGTAAAGACCCTCGATGGATTGTGACGCGAAATGTTCGAAGTGCCGAAGCGGCTTCCTTTGACGGTAATAGTTTACGAGAGCTTTCAAAGGAAGCATTCAGCTGCAGGCTGCTCCACCGATAGGCTTAGCTTTAGTGAAGGCTGATACTGAACATTATATCGCGCAGCTGCTGACTGCGAGAAAGACTTCAAGAAGGAAGCAAGCTTGAACCTTTCGTTTCAGAAGCATCCAGAAGCATCCATACAGCTTCTCTTTAGAGCTCTCGAATGTCTACAAATAGCAGCAGCAGAAATGCCAGAACCGGAAGCGCAAGACCGGGACTATTGAAATTCTTGAAGCCGAGTATGAAACTTGATTTAGCCGGAATAGTTGACGAGAGACTTCAAGGAAGGATTCAGTATCAGTCTGTTAGGCTTAGCTTTAGTGAAAGTTGATACTGAACATTATAAGGCCGACTGCTGTCTGCGAGAAAGGCCTCGAACAAGCAAGCGTATAACGAGCCACTCATTGACCGAGACCTTTTGCCTATGGTGCTGATGTGAGACGCTTCACCATTAGGCTTAGCGAAAGTTTGAAGCCACTGGACTCTGGAACCTTCTGCAATTCTCTTGAAAGCCGCCTGCTATTAGGCTTAGCAAAATTTGCGTCTGAAGCTGAGGCACTGAAGGGGGAAGCCCTTGAACGCTGGAATGTTTTGCGAGTCTAAAACTGTTTGCTATTAGGGCTCGAAGTGCCGAAGCAGCTTCCTTTGACCGAAATATGCAGTTATGAGAGTTTGCGATAAAGTCTTCAAGCAAGTAAGCAAACTTGAGACGAGCCTTTTAGGCTGAGATCTTTTGCCGGTGGTGCTGAGACGCCTCAGCATTAAGCTTAGCGAAAGTTTCGTAGCCTTAGACTCTGGAACCTTTCACTATTCTCTTGATTGCCGCCTCCTGTTAGGCTTAGCAATATTAGCATCTGCAAGTTGACACGCTCTGCATTTTTTCTGGAGATTTGGACGAGACTTTTAGCCAATGAGTTAGGACGCATCAGCCTTAAACTTGGTGACAGTCTTGTAGCCCTGGCACTCTGGAACCTTTTGCTACTCTCTCCGAAACCGTTTGCCATTAGGCTTAGCAATTTTAGCATCCGCAAGCTGGGACGTTCCGCTATTTTTTTTTTTGGAGCGTTGTTTTAATTGCTGACGAAAGCTCTTTTAAACTTGAAGTTTCTTGCCGTTGTTTGCCCTTAAAATTTGTCTAAAATTAGTTCAAAAAAATCGGAAACAAATTTCCTGATTTTTCTTCCTTCCTCTTGCTATTCCCACAGCCGCAGGCCTCTTTTAGGTTAGGCTTAGTACCCGCTAGTCCTTACACTATATAATCCGCTCTGTCTGCGTGCGTGTGTGCGTGCGGGTTATCGTGGTTTTCGCCGGTCGTTAGAGGAAAGGAGAGTCACTATAGGGTTCTCGGGGTCGGGAAATCGTTTCCCGCAAAGAAAACAGCATGG
>JAQIXL010000398.1:0-33298 GCA_034700245.1 Poikilolaimus oxycercus | reverse complement strand
CCCGAAGGGCCGCAGTTGGCGAAGTGAAAGGCGAGCGAAGCGAGCCTTTCACGAGCCAACAAGACCTGCAACTCGGGTTTCGGGTCAGCGATCTTTTTGAGGAGAGCGCTCATGAGACTGAGGAGTAAGTGGGGAAGGAGTGGCAAGAGGAAAGACGCGGCCCGAAGGGCCGCGCCTGGCGAGTGAAGGCCGAGCGGAGCGAGGCCTTCACGAGCCAGCAGACCTGCAAGCGGTGATCGAGCCAAATGCTTTGAAGGGGAGGAGGAGGGGGTGGAGGTAGGAGTACATATTTTCAAAAATTCAGAAATATAGCTGGAAAAATCGGAAAAAAATCAGGAAAAATCAGGGAAAATCGGGGAAAAACCAGGATTGCTCGGAGAACAGGGCAGTATAACCATCCCGCTTCGCCCACGCGCCCAGCTAGTCCCTCCCCTTATTAGAAGGAAACAAGGCGATTTGGTGCACACGGCGGAAAATCCGTCCTAGCGGTCTATGGCGCTGATCGCCGCGCCGAAGGCGCGGGTTCGATCCCGGCGGGTGTTTATCCATTTGCCCGTGTTCGTACGTGACTGTTATGACTTCTAAAGTGTTTCTTAGTGGGGCGCCGCTGTTCCCAAGCGATTTGAAGAATTTTTAATAGGGGAAAATCGACTTTGAGGGCTTTCGGCCTTGGCGGTGGTCTTCTTGACCGTAGATCAAGGCGTAGATCAAGGCGTGTTGTGAGGCGCGTTCACGTGGGAAAGAGAGTTTCTAGGGTAAAACAGCCGCGGGGAATCGATTCCGCGGGTCGGAGTTATCCAGGGAAGCGATCCTGTTGAGGAAAAAAAGATTTGAGCCAAGAAGGAGCAGGAATGAAGAGCGAAGGGGAGAAGGAGAGAGGGCGTCGTCGTTAAGAAGGCGCGATCTGAATGGGTCTCTTTAGACCAAAGAGCAGGCGCTGAAACCGTTCCCATCATCAGAAGAAGGCGATAATGCGTTCAGAAGAGAAATATTGTAGCAGTCAGGAGAGGAAGGGAGAAGGAGGGGAGAGGGAGCAGGAGAAGAAGGCGGTCGCGCAGCGGCCGCCAGCGCGCGGCCCGAAGGGCCGCCTCTGGCGAGTGAAGGCCGAGCGAAGCGAGGCCTTCACGAGCCAGCGGGACCTGCAAGGAGTGGCTATGGCAGCGAATTTTCAGGAAGGTGAGCAGCAGAAGGGGGAGGAGTACAAGGGGGAAGGGCGCGACTGGCCGCGAAGCGGCCGTTGCGCGGCCCGAAGGGCCGCCTCTGGCGAGTGAAGGCCGAGCGAAGCGAGGCCTTCACGAGCAAGCAAGACCTGCAAGCAGTGGGCACAGCGCGATCTTTTTTGGGAAGAGCGATCAGGAAGGTGAGAAGCAAGAGAAAAAGGAGTACAAGGTGAATTGCCGGCCGCGGGCACGCGGCCCGAAGGGCCGCAGTTGGCGAAGTGAAAGGCGAGCGAAGCGAGCCTTTCACGAGCCAAGAGGACTTGCAAGCAGTGGTTCAATCTTGAAGAACAATCCTACTTCGGAGTTTCACGGCAGTATAACTTTGCCACTCGCCTACGCGCCCAGCTAGTTTGTATTCAAGAAAGCTCGAAGCACACCCGCTCGCACCCCGAAACGTAATCACGACGGGTGACAATTTTCGCATGCCGAAAGCCCCAACTCATCGCGAAGTGGATGTTGTTGGATGTCCAAGAGATGTTTTTGCATTGCCTGTCGCTGTCGGCCTAACAGTTGCAAGCATGAGGAGGGGGGGGGGGTTAAAATGTGTTTGTTAACAATTAGCAGCGCTCTTTTGCTTGCAACACATTTCGTATTGTCAAGCAGGCGCTTTACGATTTTGGTCGTTCTCGCACACTTCGTCATCTATATGCAGCTTGTCATGGTCAGACTTTTATCTCTTTCGCTGATTCGAATAACTTACAATTAGCACTCAAAAGCATTCATGTTCAGCTTTGTGACAAGATCTGTCGGGGCGTCCTTCCATTGTTGATAGATCTTGAATTGGCCACACGAACGCGCACGCAGAGCGCCATCTTGAACTTTGCCTATAAACCACGATCGTCTTGGCTTTATGTTTAACGCACCCGCAACGAGATATTCCTTGCCAACTTCCAGGAACTCGAGGCCACAAGAGGCTGAATGCGCAGGTGTGACGAATTTCTCCGGCAATGAAGACGAGGCAAATTCACTTGGTGACTGAATTTGAGTTGAAACCCAAAAAGAGTTGTAAAGGAAGCACCTTGAAGACTTTGATGTGAGTGACAGCGTACTCCAGGTCGCTGTCCTTGTTCGTCTTGAAAGTCACGCGAAGATGCGACACTGAAACATGCAATCCGACGAAAAGAAAAAGTGCAAACCCCATTCGGCCTGACAGAAGATGAACTGCGCATCGCGGGGAACACATTTACAGGCGTTCACCGCGCTGAAGATGGCGAAAATGGCCACCAGAAGAATGAAGCCAAGGCTCATTTTTTTTCTGCAAAAGACTAAAAATTGAAGAAGAACTCATGGCGCAGGAGAGAAGAAAGAGAGAGCAAAGAGATCACGATTCGAACTTTCAACGAGGAGTTTATATTCGCCGTCTCGGCGAGGCTCTGGGCAACCATGCGGATTCCATTTTCCCTCTGCTGTTTGTGAGTGAGAATGATGACAAAATGCTTCACGGACGCATCTGTTGAGGCCAAGAACCAACGACCAAGGATCAGAGAGTCAAAGTTAGTTGTTCTTGGCCGTCCTCCTAGACCAGAGCTTTTAGCGACGCTTAAGAACAAGTAAAAAAATTATCGAGAGAGAATTTATTGTGCTTTATTGCCGTTTACTTTATTGAATCGAATCTACCACAAAATTGATCTCTCAACGACAGTTGTATGAGAACAAGAAGAAAACCCGCACAAATACGCAAAGAAAACATTTCAATCCGCGGAAATCTCTTCCGACTTTGACTTCGAAATGTCCGCAACAGTTGCCTTATAAGCCTTGTCGCACAAGAGACGAGGGCCGAAGAACTGAAGCATGATGCTGCCAAGAGGGGCCGTGATGATAATGGCGATCACGCATGCCACGAGAACGAGCTGCGACTCCACTTAAAAGTTTTCGTGATCCTTACTGAGAGTGAGAAGAGTTGTGACTAGTGCTGCCTGCAAAAAAAACGAGCAAAACTGAATCAGCACAGAATGCGCACCTGCACTGTTGCTTTTGAAAAGAAGGAAAAAGAAACGAGGATTTGCTCCTTGAGTGAGAATCCGTTTCCGAGGCACAACGCAAAAAGTGAGACTACTCGAATCACGCATCCAACTATCAACAAGGCAACTCCGACGCCAGCGAATTTCCACGTTAGCTGAAAACCATTCCTTCAAGGAAAAAATAGTACAATTTCAAAGCGAAATTCCATGCCGACAAGAGCGAAGAGCATCGGTTGAAAGAGGCTATTCCAGATAAATGTGAACGACTTCGCCTCTAATAGTGTCTAAAGTTTTGTCATAAACAAGTGTCTTTAGAAAAAAATTTTTAAAAAAGCGAAAAAAAAAACCTTTTCCGGATTATCTTCCTTCCAACGAACGGCCGCCACTCCTGCAGCGCCGAGGACGGCAATAATTCCGCCTTCGTCCGCGCCTATGGCCATGCAACCATAGGTGATTGCTGTTGCGATTGCAGCCAGAAGAGAAATTCTGAGCGAATATTGTTTTACTAGGGTAAACCTCCAAACATGTAGCATTTCCGTGTCTGCCCGAGGGAATATTCGAAGAACAAAGCCAAGAATCACTCCGACAATCGCGCTGACGAGCACTTGTAGGATGGTTTGAAGAATGGTGAAAGCAAGCGATGCTGAAAAGCTTTCGTCTTTTCTTGGAAGAAGTCTCAACCTTTGGAGAAAACAATTCCTATTTCAATGCTGAAGACCGTGATAGCGAGAATGTTGTCCAAGCCAGCAGCAGCGAGGATCAACGTTGGGATGCCCTTCTCTGTGCCAAGACCTTGACTTTGAAACTCAAGAAAGGCTGGGACAACAACGGCTGGCGAGGTGGCTGCCAGGAGAAATCTAAGTAACAACTCTTGGAGTAAGAGGAGAATTACCCGAAAATGATCGAGATTGAAAGAGAAATGTCGAAAACGTAAAACGAAGCAAGAACAATGGCCGCAGTCTCGGCTAAAATGGAACCGATACCTAGTGAAATTGGAAGAATCTGGACAGTTGAAGTATTACGGTACTTACAGGTTTCTTCTTGAGCACAGAAACATCCAATCCAATAGCAAGTCGAATGAGAATAACAGTGAGGGCCGCTTTTCGAGCACAAGTGTTCCAGTAAGGATTGACCATAAACAGCATCTTAACCCAGGGAATATTTCTGACGGCGATGCCGACCAGGAGCATCCCTGAAATTTTCTATGATTCTTATTAAGTTGCAGACCGAAGAGAGGCGGCAGCTTAGCGAAGAAAAACAATTTCCCGACGAAAACGCCAATAATGACCAGAAAGAAAAAGGACATGGTCGAGTGAACGGCTTCGGTTAAGAATTCTTCATTCGACGTCCTGTTGTGTCGCACAGTGAAGGGATGAAAAAACTCCAGGTTCAGGACGGCAATAAAAGTCACATAGAAAGAGATGACCAAGAGCAGCCATGATAAAAGAAGATTTATCTAAAAAAAATTGCTGAGACTTAAAAATAGCAGACGAAACAAACTTGCTGTATGTGGAAGAAGTCATTGACCCTCTGAAAAATTGGAAATCGAGGAGCACCCTCGTATTCTTCGTCTTGATCACTCAAGACAACCCTAGATTCGGTGAACATTCCCATTGGGTAAGGTGGCTGAAAAATGGAGAACACACTTGAACAAGTGGCGCCAACCAACGGGCGTGATCGGCAATGGACGAAAGAACATTCGTGCCAGATTAACGGCCAGGATTATGCAGTGCCAGGCGCATTTTCTAGGGAGAAGAGACACCTTCAGCGAAACACGGAGAGCGACAGAACACGGCGGAACTTTCCATCGAACATAGACGCATGATTTAAAGTGTAAAATTTATTGAAGAGTTGAAGCAGCCTGTGTGGGCAGGACATTTCTGTGACAGTCTCCATTTCTGGTAAATCTGATCTGTCCGTTGAGGGTCAAGACAAGCAATTTCAATGCTGTTTTTCTTTCTGACGGCTGAACAAGCCAAGAAGTTGATGAAAGTTGATGGCATTCGTTAAGTGTACCTTACTTGTAGTCAGCTACTAGATGCTCTCTGATTTTGTTCGATGAAATGGTTGTCTGGCTGCCAGGGAGTTTCGCTTCAACAACTTGAACATCTGTCTCGAATCGTTTAGGGCTTAAAAACATAAAATCACGTTTAAGCCTCATATAGACGGTCTAGTATTGTCTACACTTGAGATTTTGCCGCTTCGAAGTTTCATACGAACACGACTAGAAAAGATGGAATGATGCCAAAACGCCGGCCCTTATAGCCGAGGCTTCTCAACGGCAAGAGTGTTTTAATGACGACGCGAGACCGGCGGTGGCGCGGGAGGAAGAAGACCATCTGTACTCTGTGTCGTCACCGTTGAAAGTGAAAAGGTTAGATCGGCACCAAAATCGACGTTGCTTGAAAACTTGGCGGTTTCGAACGCGGTTTTCTGTTACTTCTTCTTTTTTTGTCTCGACGTTACATTGAGCTAAACACTCTTGCCCCTTTAGTGTTCTCAAGGCCTTCCTCTCTATGTGAATAAACAAGACGCTACTCATCTTTATACAAAGCATTCACCCGGACGTCTTTCCTCTTTCTGCGACCGGTTTCACCTGACTAAAGTTTCCATGAACCGGCGCGGTGCCGATGCTACAATATAAAGCGGGCGAGTGCAACTTGGGTTCTCAGGTTGCTGACTCCGTCGTCTTCAACAATGTTCACCTGTCGGATGTTCATCGCCGTCTTCCTCTGCCTCGTCGCAATCGCCAGTGCTCAATGGGGTGAGTTCAACTTTTCCTCTAGCAACAGAACTTTTAAGGCGGAATGGGCATGGGAGGAATGGGCCGAGGCATGTGGGGACGTCAGATGGGCGGCTACGGAGGCTATGGAGGCATGGGTGAGTTTCATCTTCTCGAAGCTCAGCTTCTCTTTTTTAGGCGGAATGGGCGGCTACGGAATGGGAGGTTACGGTGGAATGGGCGGCATGGGCATGTGGGGACGCTAACGACCCGCGTTTACTCCTCGCCTAGATGAAAGCTTCGAGATTTGCTTTTATTGCAGCTACTGCTTATGAGAATAAACGCTGTGCGGATTACATGAAAAGATGTTAGCTAACAATAAGCAATTTTTGACAACGAGACCGGCTAGACGAAACCCGAAAGGGATGGTTTTATTTTCTTACAGTTTTGAAAAGAGCCTTGCTTCAAGTGTTGAAGAGGCAGAAGATGGGCGGCTCCTCGCACCGGAGTATTAGGTCGAAGGCAATCTTGGCATACCGCTGAATGTCCGCTCTGCAATGTTATCCAGGAAATGTTTAGAAGGGTTTGATAGGGATTGGGAAATCGGGCCTGTATTGACAGCCGGAATATTCTAGAGAGTAGCTTCTTCGCAACCATCACCGCGTCAGTTTCGAGGAATACGCGTGAAATGTGATGTATCTGCGGGTATTTGTTCGCTTGAGTCAGTGGGGTCTCTGTAGCGCCTGCGGCTGCACGATGTGAGCCACTTCGGGTTCGGCATACTCGTCCAAGCTGCCGAGGCGGATTGGACGAGGACGCAGCCGGTGGCGGTGGTCCCTTTGGTGGGCGGCAGCCAACGAAAGAGCTGGGGAGAGGACGGCCGCTCGGTACGCCCGACTTGAAGAAAAACCATAAACTCTCCTGAACATTTCAGCTGTCAATAATAGCCCGAGTTCTCAACACTAGCGCTCGATGCTTGGCACGTGAAACACTGCCGTTCGAGCGACGACCCTCTAGTGGCGATCGTTGCCTTCACGTGCAAAAGCCTATGAATTCGCCCTTCACTCCGTGATCTCGAAATTTTATGGCCACATTCGCACCTCGCTTGATAGTAACCAGTGATGGACACGACGCTTCATCACGCGGCATATTTCATTTTGGCGCTGCTCTTTCTCCTCCAGGGTTTGCTCCTCGCCCTACCCCTCAGCCACCTTCAAGCGATTGCCGAGTCGTACGTTTCAAAAAGAATTTTAAATGTGTAGCTCTAGGAAGAAAACGTGAACGTGACAGCGAAATACCCGAATGATGCATTTTTTGGCATGAACAGTAATTGATTCTGCACCTTTGGATTAGTAAATTAACGTGGTTTTTGAATTACGATAAAGCCTAAATCGTGCAATCCCCCAGAGTTCATTGTCGGCGGCCAATCGTTGCAAACATCGCCACTTTTAAACTGTTGTTTACCTTCTTCTTTTGTTGAGGAACAGTGCCCAAGGGTACTCGCCATGTCACTAGCGGGTACACAGCAAATAGTGGCAAAGTGGTGATGTTCAACGTGATACCGGCAGTGAGCCACCTGAGGACCTCTACATACGTCGGTTTTGAGCGCACTCACGATTGGATGGAAATTTTCGGTCAGAATGCCGAAGATGCGAGACGGGAAAAAACGGCCAAATCGATGTCTTAAAATGCTTCGAGATGCTAAAATCGACTTGCCAGAAAAGAGTCTTAATGATCGTGATGTTTATGGCAATAATTGTCATTGAGAGTCTGACTCTAGCCAAAACACGATTGCCCACTCCGAAATGACGCACAGAGGCCTCTCGTCTGCGCTGAAGACCCGTTTTTTATCTGAGACCGCCGGCTGCGAAAAGGTCTCGGCAGTAGCAAAACGCGCAAGATTTCGTGTAACGCACCCTGTAATTAGTGAGACAACAACAAGAAAAAAAAATTTTTTTTTTGCAATATCGAGTGTTTAAGAACGATAACTATTGCAGCACTGACTGTAAGCCCAGCCACAAAATCATTCTGTACATTTTGTGACGATTAGTTCTTTTTCAAACGGTCCGCCGCTGTCTCCGATTGAATATTGAGATTTAGAGAGCGCAGTTCGCGGGATTGATCCGTCTTTCTTCGCACTCACAATCATCTTGCTAGTTCGGTAAAATTTCCGGCACAACCTTTTGTTCGATGCACAGTGCACCGCGGGAGACACACGGCGATGCACCGCGCACTCCAACTGTTATTCTGACTTTCTGTCAGACTTTTATTTTTATTGTCTGACACATTTAAAGAAAACACTAGCTCGCGCGAGACACCGGTTTTACGTCAATGTTGAGAATGAGAATAGCGAATGACGGAGATAGATGGCCTTCATGAGTGTTCATTGCTCGTCTTGGGCGTTCTTGCTGACCTTAAAGCGTCATCCCGACTACAAATGTTGTTTCGCGGTGCTTATTTGGATCACTCTTCTTTTCCCCTCCGCCATGATGCGTGAAATGCGTCTTCTCCATTGCCTACTTCTCTCCCTCTTCTCAATTTCTACAGTAACCAGTTTTAAAGTAAGTGCAAAAAAATGTTCTGCACAAGTTGCGTTTCCAGATTTTAATCTACTCCCCGACGTTGAGTTTTTCTCACACGGCTTTTATGGGCGCAATCGCCGATGTGCTTGCTGAGGCCGGTCATGATGTGGTGAAGGCTAAAACCCGCTCTAAATATGCTTTAGCATCTTTTTATGCCAGAAATTGCCTCGGGACACCCGGAAAATAGCACAGGATCAAAGTTGGCCAAGGCTTTTCGCTTAAATTCGCCAGACGGCAAAGGTTTAACCATCTCGTTTTTTCAACAAATTAGGGTTCATGCGAATTTCGAGATCTTCCGTGTGGTCCATTTCAGCCAGCATTCTCGACAACTACAAGTTCATATCAAGTATCTTCGAACCTCATATTCGGGCTTGTGAATGTAAGATTTTATTTAAATTAAAGCGAGGTACGGTAACAGATATGATCTCGAATCGCGCGCTCCTTGACCAGTATCGTGAAGCCAACTTCGACGTGGCAATTACACAAATTAATCATCGATGCGCTTTCGGCTTCTTCGAGGTTATTGGAGTGAAAAATGTAAACTTCTCTTTCAAAAAAAAAGAAAAAATTCTTTAGGTCGTTAGTGCCTCGGCTGTTGGTCTCTCCCAAATTACGGATTTCGTGCAAACCGACATGACGCCGAGTTATGTGCCAAGTTTGATTCAAATTATTCTATTTTATTTTTATTTTCAATTTTCAGACTTTCTAACGCCATTTTCGGATCAGATGACGTTCACCGAAAGGATCCAGAACTGGCTGCTCTATTTCATGAGTTCCGACTTCAACAGACACATCGGCCCTTTCCAGGTTCTATTATTATCATAATTTTTGAGAAAAACCCTATTTTGCAGAAGATCTTTGACGATGCCGGTTATAAAGTCGACATTCAACACAAAGTCTATCATACAGCGGCCCTGTAAGTGTTTTATGAGAAAGTCAAAACAACGCAAGATTGTCAAATTCCTACGAATTTTTGGAGTTTGCCCGACCCATGTCGCAGCGTGTTGTCCACATCGGTGGCATCGCCGTTCATCCGCCTGGAACCACGCTTCCCGAGGTTTCAGATTTATGCTTTGAAAGTATTTATTCGTAGGAATTTGAAAGGATTCTCTCATCAGCACCGGGAAAAGTGGTCTTGATCTCGTTTGGATCAGCTGCCCCGTCCAGTGGAATGCCAAAAACGATGCGCGACGCTTTTTTGGAAACAATTCGTGGCATGAAAGTGGGTTCTTGTCCAGTCACCACCTTTTTTACAGGATGTCACCTTCATTTGGAAAGTTGATAAAGCCGATTTAAACATCAGCGAAGGTCTACCGAATCTTCATGCCGTCTCATGGCAGCCACAACAGGAACTTCTTGGTAAAGACTTGAGCCGAATATTAATTTGAGGCTTTTTTAGCGCATCCCAAGGTCAATGCCTTCATCACTCATGGCGGCCTGAACAGTGCTCTAGAGACTGCTTCCACGGGCACGCCGGCTATTGTTGTACCGCTTTTTAGCGATCAGTTCAGGTTTGCCTTCGGTTTACAAAAAGGACGTTTCTCAGAAATGCGAAAATGCTCGAGAGGCGCGGCATCGGAATTATTCTCGAGAAAAACGCGATCACTATGGAAACGCTGAAAATGGCGCTCGAAAAAGCGCTCTTCGACAAAAGGTGCCAAAATTTAAATAACGTCTTTTAGGTCTAGTTTCTGTAGCATGACGGCAAGGGCAAAGAGGCTGAGCGGTTTGATTCGAGATCGACCATATCCTTCAAAGCAACGAGTGATCGATGCCGTCGAATTCGCCGCTAAACATGGGCATGTGGAGGAGTTTGAAGTAAGCGTTCGAGGTTTTATACAAAAGCTTCAGATTTATGGATACGAATTGAGTTTTGTGCAGTTTTATTCATTGGATATCCTCTGTTTACTGGTTGTCGTCGGTCTTCTCATTGTGAGAATGTGATGGACTTCCTATGGAATTTGTTTTAGTTTTACGCCTTGAAGCGACTCGTGATGCATCTCCGAGTTCTTCTCTTTTTCGGAACGAAGGCGAAGAGTGACTAATTTATCGTGGCAAAGTCTGGACGAAGACTTTTATGGTCGGAAAACACGAATTTTTGTCAATTTGCCGAATAAATGACACTGAAGCATGCGCGTGATGCACCGCGAGAAAGTTGTGAGATGAAGACGGCATGCTCACATGAAATCTTTAGCACTATTCGATGCAACACTAATCTAATTGGTTGCGAGGCAGCCCAATTTCAAATGACGCACGTTGCATTTCGAGCGAATTCGAAGGGTACCGACGAGGGCGTTCGTGCCTTGCAGAATGGCAATTTTCATCTTTTCGTTTATTTTCTGGATAACCATGGGCTCAGCAACTGTCGGGTAAGGACGAATTAAGCGTTGGAAACCCCCCCCCCCCCCCCTCCTGCTCGCGATACCAATACTTATGCTGACGCATTTCAGAACAAATGTTGAGCCGAAAACCTTCGCCGTCTTGATTTCGGGCACCATTCACCGCTACATGGACCAGGTTCCTGAGAAACTACGCGAAACAAAAATTTAGGCGAACATTGCTCATGCCTATCGCGTCCTTATCAACAACGGAATTCCGGCTGAAAACATCATCACCCTGATGTTCGACGACTTTGCGTACAGCGAGGAGTTTGATTCGCCGCGAGCTTTCCATGACTTTTCAGCAATCCTTATCCCGGGAAGCTGTTTAATGATCCTGACGGACCGGATGTCTATGCAGGCTTAAAAGTGGACTATTCTTGTTGCAATGTCACGATTGCTAATGTTATCGCTGTTCTGGAAGGAAATGCGACCGCAACAAGAGGCGGCAACGGGCGTGTTCTTGAGAGGTGAAATTCAGAAAGGAAAATTCTCTCTAACAAAAAAAGTTCAGTGGTCCAAACGATCGCGTCTTCATCTACTTGTCCAGCTGGGGAGGAGGGCAAATAGTCTTTCCAAAGGAATTAGTATGGCTGTTAAAAACAACAACAAGAGATTTAGCTAACGCCACCGGTCTTGAACCAGACCCTAACGTCCATGTTCGAAAAGAAGAAGTACGCTCAGTTGGTGTTTTATCTTGATAACTCGGAAGCGAGTGTGGATTTTGAGAACGTCTTATCGCCTCATATCAACAGTAAGTCCGATCCCACTTTGCACGAATGGGAAAATTTTGAGTTTACGCCCTTAGTGCCGCCACACGTGGCGAGGGATAATACTACATCTACTGTAACACACCACGACTTCCCGATTTTTGTTTGAGCCGTGAGTTTTCGGCTAGTTGGATGACGGACGCGGAAACGGTTGGTTTGATCTGAGTTCTAAAAGCTTTTTAGAACGACTTGAATAACGAGACTCTTAACCAACAGTTCGAAATTGTCAAAAAAGATACGGTGCACAGTCATGTGGAGCAATTTGGTGACCTGTCGATTGGAAAACAGCCTGTTGGTTTGTTCCTAGGAAGTGGAGGCCATGGCACTCAGTAATTTTCAAACATGAAACAGAAAGAAATATTGCTTCATTCAGTTGGATAAACTGCTTTTAAACTTGAAAATCATCTCTTTATTCGATGTACAATTTCTTTTTATCTTTCTTCAGAAAAATGAATTTTTGTCAATTTGCTGAATAAATGACACTGAAGCATGCGCGGGATGCACCGCGAGAAAGTTGTGAGATGAAGACGCCATCCTCACATGAAATCATTAGCGCTGTGGTGACACCGACGGGGTGCACTCTGATCTCGAATGAGGGTTTTCTTCAGAGAAGCATGTGTTCGGCAACTTGCGGGGCGACGCAACAACTAGCACACATTAGAAAACAGCATGCCCTGCTTCGACGTGACCCAACTCGGTCGGCCCTTCGATTCTCAAGATGTGCTAGCCTCTGCATCGTCAACCTCTAGGTCTCACCAAAAGCCCATGCACGGAGTTATTTGATAGTGAAAAGTGGCTCTCATCCTTTCTCTTCCAAGAATTCTTCAGAAGTACTAAAAAGAGCACGTTGGACATCCGGGTGGGTTTCCCGGAGCGGGCCAAATGATTACGAACTGTCGGAGACTCCCTGTTTTTTAAAGACACTATTTCCCCTCACACCATGGACACCCACTGCGAATTCAATCAGACATGGGTCGACGTCGTGGACAATCTAGACAACTTTTTTGCACGTGCCCTGTCTCCGCTGGACATTCGGTCGCCTTCAAAAGGAGCATCCAGTCTCTCAGAGCAGTGTCTACTGCATTCGGTGGTCATGCTGGTCAAGCTTTTCACGGCTCTTTGCGTCTTGTTCTGTTTCGTGCTTCAACGAGCTGGTGGATGCATCGCAAGCGCTTCAAGTCGGACGCCTACGGGTATGTTTTGTTTGATTCACTTTCGTAAACGTCGTACTGATCAGTGCAACGGTTTCTGGGAAGTCGTTGGACCCCCTCCCCCCCCTAGCGGTTTGAGCGTTGGAGGAACTGCACTTCACTTCCCCTTTATGTAGCCCGAGGTTAACTTAACTTTGTGATGATCCTTGATATTGAAAACTCGGCCTCTTGAGTGACCTTTTGCTCGTGTCTGGGAAGAAAAAGGCGAAGTGAAAAACATGGGATAAGAGGGGAGAAAGGGAGAGGCCTCCGAGGAGTAGTCGTCTTTGAGCTTTTTCTGACCTCTCATCAGAGCGTGGTAAATATACGTAAGTAAATCTTCCATGGTCTTCCGCTTTCTTTTGAGTACCTAGATATTGATGGAAACTGAAAAAAAATATTTTGAAGTGTTTATTTCCTGACAAGTTTCAGTTACGTCCCCATGCTATCCCTGTTCGCCGTTGGTCCCGCGAAATTCCAATGGAGCCACTTCCATGTGGAGTGGATGTGAAACAGTTCGGTGCACTCCACCGGATGGCAGTGCTGCGACGATAAGCGCCAACGAGGGTATCGCCCTCGAAGAAACGGTCGAACTCGGCGTGTCACTCTCGGCGACACTGGCCTGTGTCGGCGGTGTTTGGACTTACACCAGGAACAGCCAAACGCTCTCGGATATTCGATCAGTAGAGTGCACGGCCATCACGCCGACGCCGGCGTGCACTTGCCAGCCCATGATCGAAGACTCCCCTGACGCTACACACCAAACCTTCGACTGCCTCCGCGTAGAGTGTACGCCAGCGCCGGGAGGAGTCGCGGATCTGACCTCGGGAGGCGCAACTCTGCTAACACCCGCCGTCGGCGCCACAATCGAAGTGCTCTTCAGCTGCAACGCTGGTGTCTTGGCGTTTGACAACCAGCCCATTGGCCAGTTAGTGTGTGAGTCGAATTGAAGATTTGCCTCCGCCAGAGCTGTACAAGAGTTGTCAAGCATCTGTTTTTTGGCTTGAGTTCTCGAAATCTTCTCTATTTCAAGCTCGTAAAAAATCGATAGAAAATTTTTGATGGTTGCCTGTTTGGCCTCTTCTCTTTTTTTCCAAATTCTGGATTCTCAACCACTGGAAATCTCGGATCTCGAGTCTTGACTTGAAAGTCTAGCTCTGCTCTTCGTCTGTTGTCGGTGTTGAACACACATCGAGTGGACTCTTCCTATCCTCTTCGTCATTTGTTTTGTTGCATCGGTTGCAATGAGCTGTAGACGTCTCTTGAAATGTATGATTGATTTGAAATGACTGAGAATGAGCCAAACAGCATTCAATGGGTTCAATGAAGAGCTTCAATGAAGAGCCTAAAAAAAAAGCAAAAAAAAATAAGTTCAATGAAGAGCCTAACTGTCTGGGTGCCAATAGGTCGAAGATAAACAGACGGTCTCGTTGTTTCCTTGTTTCACACAAAGAATTGTCAAACGGGAAAGAAAGATCTTTCACGTGTCTGGAGCAAAGCAAGGCATGGGAACTTTCGGTTTTATTGTTTCTTCAAAAGCCGATTTGGTATGCTAACGGAGAACTTGTCTGTGGATTCAGTTTAGACGGGTGGCCAATTTCTTGCATACACAGAACGGAGCCCGGCCCTGCAAGATAAATCGATTACACTCGAACACAGAGAAAGCAGAAGTTGTTCGTACCGTGATGCAAGAGACGGCGTTCCACATATGGGGGCCATTGGGACGTCGTCTGTCATAACGCATTTGCACGCAAAATTTCTTCAAAAAAAACGTGTCGCCCACTTCAACTTACTCCTGAGGCGGGCAAATTCCCTTGAAACTTGGAGTAGTCGAACGGTGTTCCGTCCGACCAAGTAAAGCCGCGATCGCCGGCACCTTTTTCTATGGCGCCTAGCCATATTGTCATTTCGGTCTCGTTCTTTTGATGTCCCCAATAGGTATGATCTGAAAGAAAAAAGGAGTTTGTGAAATCACTATTTTTTGCAAACCTTATTAGGTTTTTTTGTATTAACATCAATTTTTGTGCAAAATTTTTTTTTGCATAAACATCTCTAACTGAAACCCACTCGCCGCATAGTTGTTTTCCATCTCGTTGTGAATCGAGGCCAATTCGTAGCCGACTATATCACAGAGTGACGCGGCACGCGTCCAGTTATTCGCAATTGGAATTCGTCGTTCGCGAGTGTCTCGGCCTGAGTAATAACTCTGGAAAATGTTTCTCGCGTTACACGCAAAGATGCTCACCCAATAACAATTCGTTCCAAAGAGATACTTGTCTCGATTTGCTGAACCACAAGTGTACACTGGTGGCGGCTTATGGCTCGGGTTTTGATGACGTCTAAAAGTTCTTCGTTTTTTAAGCCCTGTCTTTTGCACGCTTTTTTGTGGTGAATGGGTATCGGATTCCAATCGTCGTCGCATTCGTCGCTCTTTAAAAGGAAAAAAAATTATGGAAAAATGTCGATATACCTCTAGATAAAAGCCACATGTGCCAATGACGAGGAAAAGCAAAAAGCCTAGCGACAATAGAGCCATCTCAGGAACACATCGAATGATGGGAAGAGAAGACATTCTTTGAGAACGACATACATTTATCGGCACTTCAGGCTTCGATGCAAGGAAAGGAAGACAAGATGCAAATTCATTCAACGCTCCCTAGAGTTTCCACTTCAAGACGCCACTCATTTTGCTCAAAGAATTACTGGTGAGGGG
Organism: Poikilolaimus oxycercus; assembly: GCA_034700245.1. Lineage (NCBI taxonomy): Eukaryota > Metazoa > Nematoda > Chromadorea > Rhabditida > Rhabditidae > Poikilolaimus > Poikilolaimus oxycercus. Next base: position 17,762 of record JAQIXL010000398.1, on the reverse strand, counting down.
GTAAATTCTTTTATTTACTTGGTTCAATTACACAGAATACACCTGGGCCCTCGAATCGTCCCAAAGCAAGCACAACCAAAGACCAGACCGTTCTCGTTCTGCAGAACATCCAGGTCTTTTCCTGGCATGGCTTCTTGATAAGAGTGTAGTGACCCCCTGAGAGGTTAGGCGTCTGGCTACGCTGACGCCGTCTCCGTCAGCAAGCCTTATCTCCTCCTGCCTACTCATCCACTCCCCCTTCTATTTCGCATGCTCTCCTCTAATCCCAAACACATTCTTCAAGAGGTCCAAGACCATTTATGCACTTCAAGACAATGAACAGTTGGTCTTCTTCCATCAAGACTTTCAAGCTTCAAGCCTTGTAGTTAAGGTCCATGCTCACGCTGCAGGGTCCGGCCGTCGTGCCTTTGTACTGATGGATGGTAGGCTCTTTCCAACCACCGAACTCCTGAAACACACAAAATCATGCTTTTGACGATTTGAGATTTTGATAAAAGGAAAAAAGGAATACTGACCACATATTTGCCGAAGCCCTCCTCGTTATTGTAGTTGGCCCACCAAAGCGGGAGACTCGGGTACGGCTTCCAGTCAAGGCCGACGATGGCCTCCCAATTGTTGTTGTTCGAGTAGATTCCGACCTTCACGTTTTGTTTCTGAAGCATTTTTTTCCTTTATTCCATTTTGAAACCCACCTTGGCTTGGTTGACCATGTCCTCGATGAACTGGCGGTTGGTTGCGTGGCTCGCCGGCCATGCAAGACGCTCGATGTCCAGCCAGAGGTAGTTGATCTGGAGATTACGGTAGTTTAGTGGATTTCGCTATGAGAACCTCAGCTCCATCGGCCTTGAGACGATCGATGGTGGCTTCGACTTGATTGGCAGCATGGGCGCACTTGGACTCCAAGCACGGGAAAATGTAGGCGCCGACATCGGTCCAACCAGCTGAAGGAGAAACTTCCAGGATCGAATAAGTTTCAAACCAGCTCGAGCATTCTTGACGTTCTGAATGCCGGTCGTGTCGTAGTTGCCATTGGAGGTCCAGACTCGAGTGATGACGAAGTCGTAGCCGTCCTTCTTCAAGCATTCGAAGGTCGCCTTCGAGATGGCCTGGATGCCATCGAAGCCTTTCTTCGCCGAAACCAACGCCACCAAGGCGGCCAGAAGCAAGACTCTGAAACACGTTTTTTCCTTTTTTTTTTCCAGGATACATCATGGGGCCTAAGAGTCAAGATCGGGCCGGAAGGAGCTTTTTTGAATTTCCTCTTCCTCATTCTATAATTACTCTTTCCAAAAAAAAATCTTCAGGCCTAGATTCTAGCCGATAATAAAAGTCAGCAAGACAAGAAAAAGGCGTACCGCATGGCTGATGTCGAGACGCTGAGTGCAACCTGGCGGGTCGTGACAGCGCCTTTTATATCAGCTGGCCCTGTTGCTGCTGATTATGGGTAGTGGGGGGAGCCCGGCCGCCAAGAGCCAGAACAGAAACCAGGGGCAAAGGTCCCTTTTATAATTCCGTTCCGGAACTCACCCCCACCCTCCCAAAAAGAGATGTTTTGGCTCTTCTCCTTCAAACACGCTGAGAAAGCTCAAAAATCATTGCACCCAAAACGGTGCCTATCTTTGAGACCCAAAATTGGTTACGAGAAGATGCCAAAGTTTTTCAAACACTGAAAAACGGAAATTCAATAGCAGAAAAAATATTTTATCGAGCGCACCCATACCAAACATGAGTCGATTTTTTGCCTGTTGCAAGTCGACCGTTTGGCTGAGTGATACGATGTGATTCCGTCAACTAATAAGTATTTGAGACTGCTGACCAAGGCAAGCTTACAGCCTTTTCCCGATTGTCCGCATAGCCGTCGTTGCCGGGTCTCGGCGAGCCCAACACCTCGTTGTCGATGCGGCGGCTCGCTTACAAAAAAGTAGAAGGAGCTCATGCCTGGCAGAACTGCGCCGGTTCCGTGACCCACAAACTGCAAAACCAACCAAAGTGATTGCCTGTGGTTGCAACAGAAATGTACCCAGAACACGTAGTCTTCTCGGCAAATCGGATCGGGATACAGGCAGTAGAAGGCGTCTTGAAGAAGGCTGCCCCCAAAGGTCGAACATGAATCGCCGAGTGACACTCAGAGAGTAGACATTTAGCTGCAACGAGGAAAAGCTTGAAGAAAAAAAAGAAACGGATCCGTCCCGATTTGAGCCCGTTCCAGTCCTTTATCGTTGGTGAGTACTCATCGAGGATGTTCTCGGTGAGGTCGTTGTTGCCATTGAGAGCTGGCAGCACGGCGAAAGTCAAAATTACAAAAGCTGTTAGCGTCGGGCGATGAAACCACCATATTATTTCTTGGAAACAAGTCGCCATGCAAAGCTCACGTCGATCCGAACCGGTAAAGCCTCTTGAAGTCCAGGGCATTTCACGTCCCTCGTTTCCGCTGCTTTCACATTTCTCCGGGCTTCGGCTCTTCTTTTCAAACTTTTCAAGCGAAGACGACGAAGCGCTTTCAAGAGCCATGCGTCATCGTCGAGCTGTCACGGCGTCGACCTTTTGCCCGGTCCCTTCCCAACTTTGCGCTAAGGAGCGTCAGAATTTGTCTCGTTCTTTTTCCCGCAATTCGTCTTGCGCGAAGCAGAAGATCCAATCCTTTTCTCCTGCAGTCTCTCTTCTTCTTCGCTTTCGTCCCTCCATCGCGCCCTTGGCCAGTTTTCTCACTACTAACTTTCCAGTCCTTCTGTGTTCAAATTGGGCCCACTCTTGGTTGGAGTGTCGATCATCTCTGTTGGTTGTTCCCTTCATAACAGATATCGCTGCCTAGCCCGAAAATCTCTCGTGCATCTCCTCTCGATACACATTATTTCAGGCCTGGCTCGCCGCCTTTTTCTCAAACTCTCGCAGTCCCTTGCTGCATCTGCTCCATTACGTTCATGATCAATCGTCTTTTATCGGAGACGTCCTAGGACTCGCGCGTGAGGCGCGGTTCCCAGACTTGGGCCCACTCTTGGTTGAAGTTTCGATTTTCGTGGCAATTTGCCCTCAAGCTTTGATCGCCTTCATAGCCCCTTTGTCGTTTTCGGTGCATCATTAAACACCGAGAACGTTTGGGAACTCATTGCGCCACCAGAATTTCGGCCATCTGCTGGCTGCTCTTTGATTCTTTGTTTCATCTCTCAAAATCAGTCACCCACTTTTTCCTCACGCGCCCTTAGGTTAATTGCTGGAGTTGAGTGTTCATGTGTCCCTACGAACATGAGTATGGCGGCCATTCATTTGAGGATTTGACTCTATGGTCTGAGCAAAGGCATAAGAGTCAGGTGGTCGGCACGACTAAGGGCAAGTGGGAATGCTTTGAATAACTTGCTATGAAATCTCTTTTTCACTAGCGTTCTCTCTCTCCTCTTTTCCACTTTTGTCTCTTCCTCGTCGACCCTTTTCTCTTTGTTAAAGCTGGCCTGGCGTGCTGTCTTGATCATCCGTCTCATCGCTGCCATCTCTCTGCTAGCAAACCTCTTTGTCGGTTATGATCGATTTTCTTGGTGTCCTGCAACGGCCTTATTCTCCCCGGACGCTCTTGACAAGACGATTTCCATGACGAATTCCTCTTTAAACTTCAGCTCTTTGGTTGTTTTTCACTTTAAGAGACGGAATGCTACCCTTTTGCCTTTTTCATGATGCCATTGTGTCTGCTCGGGGAAACATTTTTTTGGCGCTGGCGTACAATTTAAAAAGTTTAAAACCGTGCATTTTCGGTCATTTTCTGCATGTTTAAGGCGGGTGACTCGGCCAACGCTGGCATCTCCTTCTACATTCGTCCCCTCGATCACGCTTTATTGAACACGAAGAAGGAATGGTGACCTTGGTCACGGAATCCGTGACAGTTTCTCCGGGCATCGATGACGAGACGAACAAGGTTTCTAGTTTGAGACATAGCACCCAGCCATGTTCTGCAGATTAACGATTGGATCAATTACGGACTAGATGCATATGATTCGACGGTTGTTGCGCTGGGTATCTCCGCCGTTTTCGGCGTCCTCCGAAACGCGAAACATCTTCCTGCCTTCAAGTTGGCTTTGTATATTCTAATCCGTGAGTACTTCTATTGTAAAAGGCTTTCCTTAAAATTGTCGGCCAAATCTTCTCTTTGGATAGATAGAAAAAAATCGCAAAGCAATATTCGATCGAAATAACAATTGATGCGTTCCCCTCTCTCTCTCTCTCTCTCAAAATTGAGCATGCCTACTTTGGCACTCGGCAAGGGAAACGCGGTTTTTAATGGATCAGCAAACAAGAGCTTCTTCAGTCTCGACGGCAATTTTGAACGCGGTTTTCAACGGAACTATGCGCCGGGTCCATGTATGCCAATGGTCGACGTCTGCCCGTCTCATGATTTCAATTCATTGCGGGTTATTCGGACTGCGAAGTTCAGGTTTGTCGCGTTTTAGTTTGAAAAAAAAAACACATTCTGATTTCCAGGCGAAGTGCTGCATAGTTTGGCTGTGTTCCTGAAAATGCGTCTCTTCCCAGTTGTAAGTTTTATGAATTTTTCTCTAGCAATGCTTCTTTACAACTCTGTCGAACATTTATCATTTTGCAGATTCTTCGAAGGAAGACGATCTTGTTCATCATTTCGGCTGTGATCGGTCTACCTGTCGGAGGATGCATCTTCATTTCGATCATCGCGGTCTTCAGCCAAGTCCACACCGACGAAGGCTGTCTCTTCCTGCCGGACACAAAATCCGCTCTGGTGAGTCATGCCGCTTTCTATTTCAACTCACGCCTTCGATTTGGTCTAGATCGGACACGGTACATCCTTTCTTGTCTGCGTCTTCGAGCTCTGTGCCACGGTTGGCCTTCTGGCCAAGCCTGCGTGCGAAGCCATGAAGCTACGAGTAAGTGCAAAACCATATACGCTTCCTTGTGTGTTGTCAGACCGAGCTCGAAGGACTTGCTCTCTCTCAGTGCCCTACAAGAAGGACGCGTCTCATGTTGAGACGCGAGATACTGCGCGTGGTCATCGGAACAACAATTTCGGCCTTGACTTTTTTGGTTGGTTCACCAGCTACTTTGCCAAGAAGCCATTATCAGACAATGGCCGCATACGATCTCTGCCACTTCTTCGAATTTTACACGAATTTCGACCTGTTGTGGGTTCGTGTTCTTTTTTCTGCAGCAATTTTCTTTTCATCTTACAGTATTGTGTCAGTGCCGCCACATCAAGCCTGGCTTCGATGTCTCTTCTGATGAGCCTCAATCCTTATATGGCCGAGGATTCAATCCTCTGGAGACCTCTCCTGAGGCTGCTCCAATGGATTGATCACGACGTTTACGAGGTTCATCGACCGAACCAACCTCCACTGCCACCGCCGCCACAGCAGCAACTTCCACTTCTTCCTCGTCCAGCATACCACTAAGGTGCTCTATGCTTCGCGTTTGGCCGCTTTGTCTTGCCGTTTATTCATCGAAACGTCTTCGTGTACAATCACTCTGTCTCATCTAAAAATTTGCGAACTATGCAGATTAGCCTTTCTGAATCTTAAGTCGGTAGAAGAAGCTTGAGAAGACATTTTACGAGTACGGCTCTCAGTTGCATGGTTAGATGCCGCGTCGGAAAACTTTGCTTGCAATTTTCATTGTCTTGAACTTTTTCTTTGTTCTTTCTTTTCCTTCCAACTCATGCGACATCACTTGTGCGCTGCTTCTCTAAAGCCTTTTCTGTTCGTCTTCCTGAATATTGCCAAGATCTACTTTAGCACGCATTCAACGACGCTCGCTCCGAACAGATGCTTCAATCTGTCGGTTATCCGAAAAAAAAAACCCCCCCACAGTCTTGTTCGACAAATTGTGAGCTCTCATGGGCAGCAAGCTGCCGACGGTCTCATCGGTTCAGGGTCACCTTCAGTTCTGGCTTCAGTCTCTCTATAAACAGATATCGCCCGCCGTGCCTCGTTGTGTATTAGCCTCATCTTCTCTTCTCTCATGTTAGACTCGGCGATTCTCTCTAATTCTAAAGCCTTTCGCCAATGTTCGTCCTCTCTTCGAATTCTCTTCTCCAGATTTCTCTCTCTTCCTGGTCAGCGACATCAATTTACTGAAACTCATCTAGCGACGGTTCACACTCCCTTATTCCCTTGTGATCTTCGTTATGCTCTGTACTCAGAACGGCTTCAAGTGCTCCGAGTGGAAACTTTGAAAAGAAAGCGAGTCAATACTGATCCCGGTTTCGCTTTGAAAATTCTCTCGACTCAAGTGGGTTTCGATTTCGACTTGCTTTTCCGCTGTAATATTTTTGCCCGAGCCCGTGATCATTCTAAGAGAATTGGTAGCAGTCGCTAGGCTATTAGTAAGTGCTTTCCCTGTGCAATAAACTGTCCTAAGAACTTGTGTTCAAAATGTGCATGTTTTCTTATCGTTAGCAGTCTTTTTCTTGTTAAAACACACTCCATGATTTTCCGAATCATGCCGACTTTATACACAATCGCTAGAATACTATTTCCGAGCGATAAGTGTGCCCGTAGCGTTGAAAGCGGATGTTGTCGATGAGATTGCCGGGGTTCGTAACGGTCGATCTTCATTGCGTCGAGTGATTTTCGTACTGAAACGCTTCACTAGATGCTCTGAGAAACGTGTGTTGTTTTTGTTTGTGCATACAAATAAAAAAAGGCAACTTACTTGGATTCCTGTAAAAAGCAAATAAATATCACAAAAATTGCAGTGTGTTATTTGTTAGACATTATGTAAGAATGTCGTATATGGGTCCGTTAATGCGACCCTAAACAAACAAATGTTTTAAAATGGAAGAAGGAATAGTTGAAATCGCGCGTCAGTTTAAAGTTAAATGCGCGAAATAAAAAAAACAACCCTCTCAATAATTATCATAACTTTTCTAGCAAAACAAATGATGAACTAGGAGAAGATGTGAAGAGCTTTGTGGAATTAAATGCTAATAAAGTGGCCATTCGACAAGTTTCGGGAAATGACTCGGCCGGAATACGAATGACTTTGCTGTGTATCTTGAAGCAGCGACTCTAACACCGGCCCTAGTTGATTTATTCCGTTCTTCCTGTAAAGCCTGAGTTTTTTTTTCAAGATGGCAACAGCCGGCTTCTTTTTATACGAACAGCCGAGTGGTCGAATCATGGTGGACGAATTCGCTGCTCCTTCATTTGCTGTTATCGGCTTCGTCATCATCTCTATTATTCTAGTCCAAGGCGCTGTAAGTTTTACACTCTCCTTTGCAAGTGCATGAAAGTGCTTCTTGGTAAAGCTGCTTCGGTGAACTTCTCTATTCCTCTGTGGGGAGACGCTAAGCCTAAGCGTGTTTCTTGATTGGGCCGACCCTGGCCTCTCGAGGATAGCCAGGGGCTTCCGTCAAGCCGCCTTAAAGATTTCCCGCAACGGGGATTCCTTTCAGTCGCTGCGAACTTCCGCCATCAGGCTTGCAGGCTCGGTGCGGGAGAGGATTGTCTTTCCTTTTCTTGATTGTTCCTTTTTGGGTGCTTGATGCCTTGCCCAGTGGTTTTGTTCAATGCTCCCGCTGGGCTGGAAGACAGAATGGTATCTTGTGATCTGTCCAAGAAGAGTCTCCAAGACTCTTCCTCGCAGAGCTTTTCCTTCAGATGCTGATCATTGTGGGTTGATATAGCCACCCGAAACTACAGACTTGGGAATAATCCCGGAAGGTCCTTCTTACTTGCTCTCAATGATCCTCTCATCATCAGAATACCTTGTTCTTGATCGTGCAGTGAGAAAGATGAAGACAGAATTTCATCACTTGTGATTTACAGGTCAACCACGCCTGCCCCTCCCCGTTCCTCTGACAGTTCTTTTTCAGACAACTTGCTATTGATGCAAATTTCTCTCTGTGTAGCTTGAACAGTCTGCAGATGATCTTGTCTTGCTCAAAAGCTCTTTATATCTCTTCATCTCCTTCTCGTCTGCAAATCTGTGTTTATATCCGACCGTTGCTCTGGGGGGGGGGGGGGAGCTGCATAAGCCTGCCCGGCTGGTCGTAATGAGGAACTTGCACCCTTGGGGGAGGAAGGAGAGCCAGTGATCGCCTGCCCTTTTGCTTCCTTCCACCTTCTTGCAGCTTTGCTCAACCCGTCGTCGATTTGTTTCATTTGAACTCTTTTAAAATGGTCAATTTTCAGGCGCCCATAGATGGATGCTGAAGAGGGACGAATCGTAGAGAACGTCACTGAATTAAGTTTCTTCTCGCAAAACTACACGAGAGGGTCATTGAACGGACTTCTTCCCCAAGGTGAGGAGACGCGTCTTGGAGACGGTGCTTCCGATTTGTTGAGTTTTTCTTCATTTGATGCTTCTCATCGAATTAGTTGAAATATCCTCGTGTCGTAGGTGGGGTGCATGTGATCTTTGCGCGCAAAAAGGACGTGGAGTTCTGAAACTACGATACAATTATTGCAGACAACTTCAAATGATCCGGACGGAACCCACTTTCTGGATCATTTACGACATCACCAAGGATGGATTTTGTTTAATAAAATTTTGATCGATTGTCAGTATATTTATTTGACACAAATAAACTTTTTTCTTTTTTTCGGTCGTTGAACTACAAACTGGCAAAGGTGAAAGTCGTGTCAGCAGACTTCTTGGAATCCTCGGAGAGCTGCCAGACGGCCAAGTTTCTGAGGACGTTTCTCGAAGAGCAAATCCACCTAGCTGGTATAATCTCCGATTTGCGAAAGCATAAGAGAATGGGATGCCCTCTAGAGGAATCTCTAAAGCTTAGCGGATCTACGGGCCGACACGGAAAGTCTCGAAACGCACTTCCTCCTTCAGCATGAAAGTGAAGTTACGTGACTGTCCGAAATGAGCTTCGGCTCAAGCTGCCCCAAGTGTCTTCAACCTAGTCTCAAATTAACTTCCTCAATTACCTTACAACTGGAGAAAATTATAGCACGTCTTGAACTCGGTGCACCCTTGATGAAAGCCTCTTGATGAGAAGACAGAGCTGTGGGAAACAATAAATAGTCCGTAGAAACAAATTCCGCACGCGCTTCTGGCTGCGCGCGCGCGCTCGCACTTTTTGTCGGGAAAGAAATCGGGATGCAACTGTTTCCTTCTTGCTCTCGTTTTCTTCGCTTTGTTTGCGTTTTCGAAGTTGATTATTAAGTGATTGCGAAATTTTTCTCACGCCGGTCGCAGTATGACCGCTCGTTTGACCACCGAATCTTGTTTTGAACTTGTTTTGTACTTGCTTTGGTTGAAAATTCGTCGTTTAGGGTATGTTAACTCGGCGCTGTCTACGATGGCGGCAGCTAGCCGAAGTCGGACGGACCGGCTGTCGAAGCTTCTTTGGACGTCGCGAGTCTCCCACTACAAGTTCCGCATTGGATGAAAAGGTTCGAAAGCTTGCGTCATTTTACTTATTCGATAACGTTTTCTTGTAGGAAACTGGCCTTTTCGGCAACGAGACCTTACGAACTCCAGAAGCATTCGTGGCGATGAACAAGCGCGTGCGCACGGCAAGCAAAGTCCTCGTGGACAAGATCGTTGATCGAGTTGATGCTACAACTCCGCCGCCGCCGGTTAGCTTTTCTTTCGTTCAATTTGAGCAAAAACTTCAGAGTGAAAAGACGACTGTTGCACTTTTTGACGATCTGTCAAATGAGATCTGCGCAGCGGCCGATCTGTCCGAATGTGTTCGTCAACTTCACGCCGATCCATCGTTTGCCGAGGTGCTTCCACTTTGCACTTGTGAAGTTTGAATTTTAGGCAGCTGAGGAGAGTGCTCGAGATTTCTGCGATTTTGTCGAAAGTAAGCTACTCGTCTTTTGTCTTTCTATTTTTAGGTATGAACACGCATACACCATTGTACACATCATTGAAGCGATCCCTGAATGTTGAGGCTTCGCGTCTAGATCCAGTCGACACAAGAACAATCAGTTTGTGCAGTTTTTGCTCTTTAACTGCTTTCTTTAGATCTCTTCTTGGATGATTTCGAGCAGTCGGGTGTGCAGCTCGCCGACGGACCGCGTTCCGAGTTCGTCGCCCTCAGTGGCAGGATCTTCGAGGCGTCGGCGCGTTTCCAAAAGCTTTGCGACTTGCCCGTCGAGGTGCCGAAGGCGGATCGGGCTCGTTTCGGACTTCGTAAGTTCTTTTGTTACTCACAGACTTCGATTGTCGTTCAGCTGCTCGACTCGTGAGCCCTGTCTTGCACACGATGGAGGCGTCGAAGCGACGATACGTCCACACAGCTTTCATGCGACACAATCCAGAACAAGTTTGTTACTCTGTTTCTTCTATCGAAATCATTTAGGAAAAGAATCTCATTGAATTGATCCGTGCTCGCGACGCTCTAGCTCGTCTCACCGGCTATAAAACCTTCGCGCATCGTGCACAGACCAACAGTCTCCTCGGCACCTACGAGAACACTCATGACTTTCTTATTGGAGTCATTCAGGTTTTGCTTTCTTTTTGATGGTTGAGTATCATCTTCAGGCATGTCGACCTTCGGTGGATCGAGAACTCGCAGCAGTCATCGATATTGCGAAACAGGTGTGAAAGTTTTTGTTTCACTGACGAGCTTCTAGGCGGATCATACGTGCTTAGGTGTCGGCGAGTGGGATCTGCCCTTCCTCACGTACATGTACAAGGCGAAAGCGTTTGGAGAACGAGACTTGGATCGCTTTCTCACTCTCGGTGGTGTTCTTTCTGCTTTTGAGCGCGTCGTCAACAAGCTCTATGGTGTTCGTTTTGAAATTCAATCGCCGCAGCGAGGAGAGGTTTGTTTCCTTATTTGATTTCTTATTGCTTCTCACAGGTTTGGGCATCAGACGTTCAGAAAGTGGCCGTCTTTGACAAGGACGACGTGTTCCGTGGTGTCATCTACCTAGATGTTGAACGTCGACGCGGCAAGGCCATCGGCGATTGCCACTACACGGTTCGATGTTCGAAGCTACTCGATTGTGGCAGGTACGCGCCATGCGCGTTTGTTATGTTCTTTCGAATTTTCAGATGGCAAACACCGATTGTCGTTTTGTCACTTTCCTTGGCGAATGAAGGAGAAACAAAGACTGCAGGCGAGTATCTTAATTTTTCCTTAAGATAATCAACTTTCAGGCGATTGGAAGAAGCTGGTACTGGGTGTTCAACACGCGGAGAACTTCTTCCACGAAATGGGTCATGCCATGCACTCGATGCTCGGTCGAACGCGTTATCAACATGTAGCTGGAACTCGATGCCCACAGGTTCTTATAGTCGTCGACATCTTCACCGGATTATTTTCTAGGATCTTTCCGAGGTGCCTTCGAATTTGATGGAGTATTTCTTCCATGATCTTCGTGTTATGCGTAGTGTGTTGACGTCGCCGGAAGGTAGTCCAAGGATTGTTTCTCTCAAGCGGTGCATTGGTTCAGGCGAAGAAATGAATGTTGACGACGCGGCCGCTCTCGTTTCGGCTCGCTTTGCCTTCTCGTCTCTTGAAGTCGTTCAACAAGCCGTCTTCGCTCTCTTCGACTTGGAGGCAAGATCGAGTCTTATCCTCAAGTAACGATCGTAATATTTAGGCTCATGCTGCAGCTGCCGATGGCTTGATCAACGGTCGCTACTCCTCGACAGATCTCTTCGCGCAGCTTTGGGTCAAGGTTGGGCATTCGCTCGTTGATTTTACACATTGTTAGGCTCTTCCTAATGTTGAACGCGGCAAGGACTCGGCCTTCCAGCATCGCTTCCATCACCTCGTTCAGTACGGAGCCAAGTAAGACATTGTTAGAACTCGTTTCACTTGAATTTCAGGTACTCCGCGTATTTGGTGGCTCGAGCGTCGGCATCACTTGTGTGGGCGGCTCGATTCCGTGACGATCCGCTGAATCGTGAGGCCGGCGAGCAATGGGCGGCCGTGCAAGCGGAGGGCGGAGGCCGACCTTCGGCTGAACTTCTTTCCATGATCCTCGGTCATGCTCCTACAGGAGCTCATCTCATTGATGCCCTCAAGAAGGAGACGAGCGCTGTCTCGAGACTCGATCCTGTCAATATTTGAGTCTTCTTTTTTCTTCTTCGTTGCCATTGTTATTTCTTTCTCTCTCGAAGGTCTATTTTGTTCTGAAAATAGGTATGCTGATTTAGAGAAGAGAGAAATCTGAGGTCTTTAGAAATGAAACGGTGCTTTCCTTTTTCTTCTTCCTTGTGTTATTGGCTCTTAGTCCATGAATGCTAGTTCAGTGTCTTCTTCGTCTTGCTCAAAGTCGATTTTCTTCGCGGTCTTAACGCGTATCGCGTCGTGATTGAATGTTGATTGTATTCAATGGAAAACAAATTAAATATGATTTCAGGATGAATGCGGGTCAAGGAGGCATCGGTGCGTGGCTCCGAATGTTGGCCGCGCGACGTGCCCTCTCGACGACGACGGCGATGGGTAGCCGACGAAGTTTCGTCTACACTTGCGCCGAGGCGTCGACATCGTCAAGGAGTCCGCTGCTCATTGAGACGAGGAGATTCTCGTCGATTTCAAAGATGTGAGCGATTTCACCTTTTGCATGATTTTCTTTCTTTTTCAGTCCTCAAGCCCGGGCACGCAGTCGTTCGCCACCGGGGTCGAGGCGCGGAAAGCCCGTCGCCCCTGCTGCCCCTGCTGGAAAAGAAGGCGTGAAGCGAAAGAAATATTTGAAGACTATCGAGGACTTGGTGGAGCCGCAACCAGTTCAGCCCTCTCGGCTCAGGCCCATCAATTTGGAAGGCATCGAACTTGATCCTGTAAGAAGCTTTTTTTGGCTGCCTTATTTAGACTTCTAGGGTCAAACGGGTATGGCTCTTGATGAGTTCTTTCGACGAAAAATGGTCAGAGATCTGGCAGCCGAGCAGGGCTTGGGACCGAAGCTCTTTGTTCAGGTTTGCAGTCGCTTCTGCTTTCGAACTTTACAGGCATTTCGCTCATTTCGAAGTTACTGCATAGCAGCGTCGTCGTTGGATGCGGCTCTTCAAGTGACACTCAATGATATCGCCACGCATGGACACGATGTGGAGAGTCTTTTCGTCTACTTCATGACTTATGCGAGAAAAGTAAGTGTGACGTTCTTTCTTCAATTGTACCGTCTCAAGGTTTTTCCTCATTTGGAAGCAATGGAGGAGCTGAGGATGATTTCGGATCTGACACAGCCGCACAACTGGTATCCAGAAGCGCGACAGACGTTGAGGAAGATCATTTTTCATGCGGGACCGACAAATTCTGGCAAGACACATCACGCCCTTCTAAGGTAAGTCACAGAGGTTCTTCCTATCCATGGTGTGTCCAGATTTCGAGAAGCGAAGAGTGGAGTATATTGCGGTCCGTTGAAGCTTCTAGCCGCTGAGGTTTTCAAGCGAACCAATGAACTGGGCGTGAAGTGCGACATGGTGACGGGCGAAGAGAGACGGTATGACGAGCTCTCACGTTTCAAAGTCTGGTCTGTAGTTTTGCGGTGGACAATCTTCATCCATCGACGCATCTCTCTTCGACGGTCGAGATGCTGAACACTTCAATGCGAGTCGAGGTATGAAGTGGCTTTTCTTCAAGTTTAGTTGTCTCTAGGTGGCCGTCATCGACGAGATTCAAATGCTTCGAGATGAACAACGAGGTTGGGCATGGACGAGGGCGTTGCTTGGAGTAGCAGCTGATGAGGTGGGAGGAAATTTCTTTTGTTGAAATTGTTTCTCTATCAGATTCATGTTTGTGGGGAAGCGGCCGCGATTGACATTGTCAAAGCGCTTGTGGAACCGATCGGAGAGAATGTTGAGGTTTGGAAAGTTCCATGATTCTTTACTAGAGAATTTTTCAGGTTCGAGAGTACGAGCGCATGTCGCCGTTGACGATCTCACGCAAGGGACTTGGAAGTTTGAAGGATGTTGAGCCAGGCGATTGCATCGTGTGTTTCTCGAGAAGGGTGAGGCTTCTAGTCTTGTTTGAAGGTTGAAGCTTTTAGGCAATCCTTAAAATTTCTCAAACACTCGAGCTAGATGGAGTCAAGACGGCGGTCATCTATGGAGATCTGCCACCGGGAACGAAGGTGGCGCAGGCGGAACGTTTCAACAACCCCGAGGATCCATGCAATGTTCTGGTAAAGTGTCTTCAAAAGTCTCAAATCATGTTTATTTCGGGTCTCGACGGACGCTATTGGAATGGGTCTCAATCTCAATATTCGTCGTATTATCTTCCACAATGTGGTGAGGCAAGGCGAGCTTCTTCCGACGTATTCGGCTCTTCAAATTGCTGGACGAGCTGGAAGGTTGATATTTTTCCTGTTTTACATCTTTCACTCTTTTTAGATACGGTACATCATATGCGGATGGAGTGGCGATGACGTTGCGGAACGAGGATATCAGCACGTTGAGGGATATTCTTTCACAGCCGGTTTGATTTTACTTCGCATTAGAAGTCTTTTGAATATTCAGGTCCCGCCCATTGATCGTGTGGGCATTGCGCCGACGTACGAACAGCTTGAGACGTTCAGCTTTCATCTTCCACATGCATCTTTCTTGAAGTTGCTCGACATCTTTGTTTCAGTGTGTTCAATCAACAGTAAGTGAAAGGTTCTTCGGCAGAAGAAGAGGGACAATGTTTAGAGCGATTCTTCATGTGTACGGTGGAAGAGATAAAGACGCTAGCGCTGTTGATAGAGCACATTCCACTTCCTCTCAAGGTTGGGCCTTTTTTTGATTCTACTAAAACGTGACTCTTCAGGTCCTCTACACCTTCTGTATTGCTCCATTGAACGTCGACAACCAGCTCACGTCGTCTGCTTTCGTAAAGATGGCCAGACAGTTTGACTTCTTGTTATTCGACAATCTTCAATCTTCATTTTTAGATTTGCGTCAGGTCAATGTCTCACGTACGATTGGATGATGGACATGTTGACGTGGCCGCCAACGCCGGCTCTCACCCTTGTGGAGCTTGTCAACCTGGAGAAGGTATGTTTCACGTTGTTCTTTCGAAATGTTTAGACCTACGAGGTACTGGATACGTATCTTTGGTTGTCACTTCGATTTCCGGACATGTTGCCAGACGAAGCTGAAGTGAGTCTTTCCGTTCAAGTCTTCAGTTGTCTAGATTCGAGAGGCGAGTCGCGTGCTGGATTCGATTATCGAGGAGAGCATCCAGCAGATTGTCACGATTCTGGAGAACGAAGGCAAGAGCCAAGGAGCTGTTGTAAGTTTTCTATTGCGTGAGAAATCTTTCTTCAGGGTTCGCTGGCAAAGAAGCAGCGAGAGAAGGAGCAGACCGAGAAAGAACGATTGGAGTTCCAGGCCCTGACTGAAGAGAAGGCCATCAAGCTTCCCGAGAAGAGGAAGGGAAAGAGGAGGTGAGGCTTTCGTCTTTATCGGATCGTTGCTTTAGGGCGGTTCTGGACGATTTGAAGGCGAAGGGAAAGCTGACAGAGGAACAAGTGGAAGCCATCAAAGAAGAGCTTCGTCGGGAAGTTCAACAGGACAAGAAAACTAGATGAGCCGTTGTTGAGCTTTAGATTGTTGACTAGTGAGTTGTTGTACTTGTTATGAGATCGGCTCAAGAGTTTATTTGATTGAAAAATAAAAAGGATTTTGCAATTGTTTGGACAAGAGAGACACTCTTCGAGAGATGGTGCCAA
Source organism: Poikilolaimus oxycercus (assembly GCA_034700245.1). NCBI lineage: Eukaryota > Metazoa > Nematoda > Chromadorea > Rhabditida > Rhabditidae > Poikilolaimus > Poikilolaimus oxycercus. The sequence continues at coordinate 2,184 of JAQIXL010000398.1, read as the reverse complement.
GGGTGAAAGCAGTTCAATTGGCGCTTTATGGAAACGCCATGAAATGAAAATCGAATGCTGTTTGGATGTCTTTTTTTTCTCTCTAGAAGTTTGAACCAGAGAGAAGAAGATCATCTTGTCTAAGTCAAAGGCAAGAGTGATGTATTGTGATCGTTTCAGTTGTGGTTTGATCATGAACGCCTCTCTGGTTGTTCATACTCTCTCTTCCTCACCGAGCGACCGCGCGTAGTGAGTGACCCTAATTGAGTTTGGTGATTGTTCGATCGTCAAAGACGAAGAAGACAATGAACAGGACATGCAGAGAACAAGAAAAATCAAGCGAGATGCGACGTCGAAGATCTCTGGAATCCCGCAGTCGGCCTTTTGAACAATGCGACTATTGGTCGGTCTCCTTCTTCCTCTCCTCATCGAGGCTTGTCTACCTACGATTCCCTTCGAGACGACTATCTTGCCGACCAGGCGTACGACTCGAAGGACAAGACGAACAACGACGATGAGTACCACCAGACAGGCGATGACGACTCTTGCGATGGCTTCAACTTCTACTCCAACTTCGACTTCTACCTCCACATCGACAACAACGTCCACTTCCACAACGACGACTACAACTCCACCAGTGTGTCCCGACGGCTGGACCTGTATGACCTTCAGCGGCGTGAGTAACTGCTACTTGGTAAGAAGAGCTTTAAAGTATCAATGTTCTCAGCTTCTCAACGGCCCTCCAAACTCCTGTGGTGTTCTCGAAGGCTGTGGAACCTTTTTGGGCGGTTGTGACGAGGCTCAGACGGCGTGCGAGTCGCTCGGCTCCAATCTGGCCTCGATACATTCTGCAGCGGAACAGCTCCTTTCTTCTCCACTCACCGAATACGTCCAAGATGCAGTCACTGCCGATCCCAACTACAATGTCGTCTCTAGAAACGTCGTCACAAAAAAGACAGGCCAAGCACAACTGATATGTAGTTATCTGGATGCCTCCCTACCCAGCCAAGCAGCCGGCAGTTTCCTTCGCGATCGTCTCATGACTTCTCTGTGGCTTCTTCTTCTTTTCGCGGTCTCCGAGCTCGCCTTGAGTGTGCCATCCTACACGGACGATTTGGCGAGGTTTCTTTTTCAAAAAAGCGTTTATTGAGCATCGAGCAGGACGTTTCTATGGCCGTTGCAAATTCTCGCCTATGCCGATCCTTCCGCGGAGGGCCGAGACAAATGTCTCAACGCACAATTCAATGGATCTGAGGTTTGCAGCGGTCGAACCAGTTCATGAAACACACATTTGAGTGGTGCGGTGGCTCTCGCAGCCCATGTTTTACTTACAAAGGCTACCAGAGCGAGCAGCTTTGTGAGATGATCGTCGTCAAGGTTCCTTCACAGGCGGCCGTCTTTGTCGCCTTCAGCGTCCCAACAGCGTTTGCCAAGGGAAGAGCGACAGAAAAATCTTCAGATCTGATGGGCCGAATGATTTTCTCGACATCTTGTTGAATGCAAGCGCACCGAAAGATCCGCATATGGGAGTGAGTTGACTTTACTTTTTTTCATTGACTAGTTGAACGAATTCGATTGCAAAATACAAGAAGTTTAGAATGTTTTATAGACTGGCAAAGAAAGCGAAATTCTTGCAGATAAACGCTCTCGGCTTCGACATCGTTGATGCACTTTTTGTCAAGAACGTTAAAACGCATTGTCTGAGAAAACGACGAATGTCCAAAAGAGCCTTGGCACATCAATTTTTAGATTTTTCTGTTTAATTTCTTCCTAGGAGTACTTTTGGACGTAGAATCGAATGGCATACTCAGTTTCGAGCGAAACGATCGTTTTTGACCTCAACTGAAGGGATGCATTTTTTGAGTTCGTCGAACTTCGTGAAGCCGTTTCTCGGCTAAAACTGAACCGATTTCTGTAAACTTTTTTTTATTCGTCTGCTCTCGATGTGACGAACCATTTTGCAGAAGAAACCCATACAAAATTAGACGCAAACTCTTTACAAACTTGTTTTTGGGACTCTGTTTTTGGCATTTTAGGGTTTCAGAACTCAAGGTTTGGGCGAAAGGACAACGCAGAAAGAAAGCCCTGGTTTTTCTGCCCCTGGGAAAAATCAACCAAAGTCCAAAGGACTAGGCAAATGCGGTCAAACAGTTCAATTTACGCCTTCGGAAGCCAAGAAAAAAGCGCGCGCGCAAAGACGCGCGC
>JAQIXL010000397.1:0-33372 GCA_034700245.1 Poikilolaimus oxycercus | reverse complement strand
CTCCATCCACGTAGGTGTCCCTTTGCTGACCAGTCAACATTACAGGAAACCTCGCCGGAAGGCAAGTTCATCACCCTCCTCAACACCCATCGCGCCAAGGTAACGCTGTGAGAGTCACCGAACCGTGTCTTTTTCAGGACGAGCAAATCGGCGACTGGAAGCTGAAGAGGAAGATCGATGGCAAGAAGGAAATCGTCTACACTCTTCCCCGAGACTTCGTCCTCCGTGCCGGCAAATCCCTCAAGGTTTTTTAGTGGAAAAGGAGTGGAAGAGAGTCCTTTCAGATCTTTGCCAAGAACCAAGGAGTGAACTCGCCGCCAGACCAGCTCGTGTTCCAGGAGGAGGACTCCTTCGGCGTCGGCAACTCCGTGCAGACGATCCTCTACAACAAGGAGGGCGAGGTCTGTTCTCTTCCTCTGGCAGACGAAGAGATTGCAGGAGCGCGCGACGCACATCCAGCGCTCGTCCACCTCGTAAGCCTCGAAGAGAGCGGGATAGAAGACTCGCCGACATCCCCTGCCACTTCTTCACTCCTTTTTTTTCCATCAAAGCATCCTCGTAAACAAGTTCTTCTTCTTCAACTGTGGCACTTCTTATAAAGTCGGCATTAGGCATGAGAACAGAGAAGATCCTCTAGAGGAATCTGCATGACCTCTCTCTCCACAGTGTAGTTCCAAGAGCCTCGTCCAGCGGTCGTCTCTCGCTCGTCGCGGATGGCCGCTATCTCGCCCGTGTTCACGGCCCAGTCGCCCGCCTCGGGTGCGACCCTCGTCTCCTTCTTCTACTTCTCTCTGCAGTGGTCAAGAGCCAGATGGGTTCGGCGTATACGGCGCCGCTGAGTATGACTGTCGTGGACAGTCTCCTCGAGCGTCTTACCAAAGTGGGCCTTCCCGGCCAAGGCCTCACCAAAGTCGTCACCGAGCCCGTAGACACTCGGCCTCCTCTCTCATCGAGACTTCGCAGGAAATTGTGGAGATCCTGCAGGCGGTGATGGCGCTCTTCGCCTCGCAGCCCATGTTCCTCGACCTGGACGCGCCCGTGAACATTTGTGGTGACATCCACGGGCAATTCCCCGACCTCATCCGCATCTTCAACAAGGTGGCCCTCCCTCTGAGAGAAGGAGAGAGGAGTCTCAGTGTGGCTGGCCATCCACCCACAACTATCTCTTCCTCGGAGACTACATCGACCGCGGCCGCTTCAACCTCGAGACCATCCTTCTGCTCTTCGCCCTCAAGGTTCTCCCTTCGAGAAGAAGGAAGAGAGAGAAGTGCAGCTGAAATACCCGGTGAACATGTTCATGCTACGCGGCAACCACGAGACGACTCTCGTCAACCGCATCTATGGCTTCTACGAGGAAGTGAGCCGTCGCTACCAGGGCTCGCCACGCCTCTACAATCTCTTCCAGGTGAGGGGAGAGGGAGAGGGGAGAAGAGGTGTCAGGACGTCTTCGACCAGATGCCCTTGGCGGCGCGTGTGGCTGACCGTCTTCTCTGCATGCACGGCGGCCTCTCGCCCGAACTCCTCAACGCCGCCTCGCTCAGCGTCCTCCGCGAGATCGTCCGCCCTCTGCCCGTTAGTGCATCGAGTGAGATGGAGAGAGGCTGCAGGATCCGCCCAATCCGTCGCTGCCCCTCGACCTCCTCTGGGCTGATCCGGATGTCAAAGTGAAGCTCTTCAAGTTCAGGTATTGTACAAGGAGAGTGAGAGACAGACTCCTTTAGCATCCGCGGGGTGTCGTGCACCTTCGGTCCCGACGTGGTGAAGAGCGTCTGCCAGAAGTTCGACCTCGACCTCATCGTCCGAGCCCATCAGGCACTCCTCTCTTCTCTCACGAAGGCTTCTAGGTGGTACAAGATGGATATGAATTTTTCGCGGATCGAAAGTTGGTTACGATCTTCTCGGCGCCGCACTACTGCGGCCAGTTCGACAACGCGGCGGCCGTGATGGTCGTCAACGACAGTCTCGCCTGCTCCTTCAAGGTTCTGGAGAAGAAAAGTCTCTGAAGACTCAGATCCTCCGCCCGGTGTTCCCGAACGCGGTGGTGAAGCAGGCGATGAAGCAGACGGACATCACCACCTACCAGAAGCTCTAAGATCTCTTCGCGCGTCTTCATAGGAATCGGAGCTCTAATCGACAATTTTCCGACCAAATCCTTCAAGAATAAAACGTTTTTGAAGGAAAAGAGGATTGGGGTACAGCTGAGAGGAGAGGAAACTTGTTCTGGCTACATCGAGGTGGGGGATCTGGGAAGGGACGCCGGGAGGCATCGTGAGAGGGAGCCGACCTGGAGCCCTCGATGGGCGCCTCGCCGGCGCGCTCCTCGAGTCGATCCTGCAATCGCATCGTCTACTTCTCCCTCGGATTGCTTCTAGGCTTCGTAGTTCACAGCTACTTCTTCACTCCTCCTACGAGGAAACCTCCGAAGAGGGACACTTTTGTGAGTCAGCCCTCTTCTCAATATGTTATGCGACTTTTCAGGACCGAGATCTTCCAAGTGGACCAACGATTGGAGACCTCAGAGCCTGGCAAGACTGCTTGGAGAGAAGTGTGAAGGAACGTCCATCTACGCAAGTAAGCGCCCTTGTTCTAAAAGTCTTCCAATCTCTAGCTTTGGAAAGCGACGCCGTCGATTGTGCAGAACTGCCGAGCTTCATCCAAGATTGCCGAGGTGACCAATCAAGGAAGAAGCTTCAGCGGAGCTTTCAGAAAGCCCTCAGCGTTTCCGTGACCACGGGCAACGATGACCAACAAATTGTACAGCTTCTTCCCGTACCCAATGTGCAACTTCCTCAAGGTCCAAAGACTTTTCAGGAGGTGAAGAAAAGTTCCCCGTGCTCGGTGGTGAACATCGGAGTGAGGGAGAACGAGGCGGAATTGCAGCTTCGACCTCTTCTGCCAGCCGCCTGTCGCTTCTATGGAGCGGATGCCTCATCGGTGAGACATCTCACGTCTGAGAGAAGAGAGAGAGAGAGTTGCAGGCAGCTGAACATTTGTACAAACTTGTTGGTCAATTCTATCCGATTTGTATTGGACCACGAGTCGGATTCATTCCTCTTGAAGATAGGATCCAGATTGACTTAAAGGGCTTCATTGCTGATCTTCTTTCCCTGAAGGCAAGCAACTCATGATGAAGAAGATCTTCCAGAGTGTGGATCAACTTCTTCTCGATGAAGATTCGAAGACCTTCTCTTTACTCCCAGAGCTGCTCCTTGAGAGTTCTCTCGACGAAGCGGGTGTCCCTCTCTGTCAAATCAACATCCACGTGAGTTCTACAGAGGCATCTTGTTCACTTGAATGATGCGGAGTCTCGACAAAAATGTGTTTCAGCTGCCGTCTCCGTCGTCTCAAGAAGAAAGTGAGACATTCAGTGGCTTCGTCAAGGAGCTCGGCGCCACTCAGAAGTTTCTCCTCGTACAAGCAGCTGCCACCAAGGAGGTCCGCCTCTTTCAGAAACCTCAGCCATTCAGGGCGGTCTCCATCTTTTCTTGCTCAACTTTGTCAGTGAATTCTGCCACAGTCGCTATCTGCGACAGCTTTACTAGCGTCCGTCGGAGGAAGGCGACGTGCCGAGTCTCGCCTCAACGGCGGAAACGAGGCCGATGGGAGAAGGCGATACCTTATTCGTCTTGTCCACCTCTTCGAATTCATTCTGACCTCACCCCCCCCCCCCCCGCCCCTCGTCTTTCAGTATCGTCGTGTGAGTAGTAAACGAGCGGGACTTTGGTTGCTCTTCTTGCTCTCTTGTCATCTAAATCCTCGGTGAATAGCGGGATTTCGACGTCGCCTTCCGTTCCCTTCCCGATTTGTATTCGTTGCCTCGTCGAGACGCGTCGTGCGGCAGCGGCAACCTGACGTGGTCATAATTTCCGAGTCTCTTTTCCCCTCTCGGGCCGTGTTATTCCCTCTCGTCGCTGCCTCTTAGAGAAGGCGCCTTTTTCGGGGCTTCGCGCTCCTCGCCCTTTCCCTTGCCTTTCACGCTGACGCGCCACAGGCGACGCGCGTATCAATACTCGCCGCGACATTTCACTCATCTTAGCCAGGGCGAATCCGCTCTTTCATCCCGAGTCTCCCTCTCTTCCTCCTCCTCTCTCCCCTCGCTGTGAGGACGAAGAAGGAGGTCGGCCGAGAGCGTGTCGAGATCCTATCGCTCTTCGCGTCTTCGAGGTCCCCGTGCCACGCTGGCCACCGCACCTCCTCCCCACCTCGTCCCTTCGTCGTCTTCGACTGTCCCTCCTTGCCCACCACTCATATCTCTGCCGCCGCCTCGGGGTTCAAGGCCGATGGCGATGCCCGCCCACGTGAGTCGCTCTTCTTGAGAGACAGTCAAGAGTGATTCCAGACCCCGCAGGAGAAGCGTCCACCTCTACGACGGCCCAACCTCTCCCTACAAGACAAGCTCGAGATCCTCCGCGAACTTGACAGGTTAGAATGAATTTAGAAGAGAATTCCTTTTAGGAATAAGTCGCCAGGTGGAACGCAGCCCCTCTACGCCGTCGCCAACACTCGCGGTCTCACTCCCAACCACGTCTACGACATTTATCTCTCTCGGACACGACTCATGAAGCAACTCGCTCACGAATCACGAAGTAGGCATTCTTCTCCAAGGGAAAGTTCTCAGAGGCGTTAGGCTCAGTGGAGACGAGTCCCCAGTCGTCGCTTTCCAGCGAGTCGAGTCCCGGCAGTTCCACCACGTCCACTCCTTTCGCTCATTCCATCGTCTACCGTCCCATCCCCATTCGTCCCATCCCTGTCTCCTCTTCTTCCATGTCAACGGATTCCTCGACGGCAGCCATCATAGCCGCTCTTCAAAAACCAAAACCTTTGGTGAAAGTGGAATGCGTGGACCCGCAGGCTCTGCCCGACTACGTGCTCACTCCTCGTCTCTGGAAATATCGTCTGAAGTTGCCAACAGTGTGCAAGCCTTGGCCGTACCAGAAGAAGCCGTCTCGGCCGTCTCCATGACCTCCCTCTCTTGTTTGTATTTTCTCTCAAGTGCAATGAGTAAAGAGGATTCTCATCTTGGAACGAAGCGTGGCCGCAGCGTCGACGCCCCTTCCCTCGGCGTTCTTCAAATGAATCATGTAATCGAATTTGAAGACAAAACGCGGCTTTTGTGCGAGTGCCGGGGGCGAGACGGGCAGACGGGCAAGCCCCTCTTCCCCTTCCTTCGCCCCGTTTCCTCCTCGTTCCTCTTCGCCCCTTCTTCCGACCTCTTCTTGCTGCACAAAGACGAAGATCTGCTCACTTTTTGTGTTGAGAGGCCTCTCTGGAAGTGGACGGTAGGGGAAGGAGGAGACGACGGCGGCCGCTCATCCCCGGAGCGAGCTGCATGCGAGGTGTTTGAGAGTGGGCTCAGGAGCGCGCTCGACAGTGCCGCGGTCAGAGCACACACTCTCGCCTCTCGCGCGACCAAGGCGACACCTTGTTTCACCTCGGCCCTCTTCATCCCCTCTCATTGCCCGTCTTACCGCTCTTTCTTAACAAGTCTTTGAAGTGAAGCATAACAGAGTGGAGAGTGGCCGGTCCTTCCTCGTCCCTCTTTCTTCCCTTTCCTCCTCTCGACTTCTTCTCCTTGACTAATCCTTTCGCGTTCTCACTTGGCCGGTTTCCTCCTTCGATCTTCTCTGTAACAGTGACCGAGGAGGGCCGAGGAGAAGGAGTTGTAGCAGCCTCGACCCCCGCGTGGAGAGTGATTGGCGAGGCGGCGAGGTGCTCCTCCTCGAGACGCAATCAATGATCAGGTGTTGGGGCTTGTTCCCCGTCCAGGTCAGCTGTCGCCTCCTTTCCTCCTCGTCCCGGCCTCCCCCTCCCTTGCCCCTTCTGCTTCTCCTCCTTCTCCCCGAAGTGCCGCGTGATCCCCTCCTCGCCCCTCCAATTTGCCCGTGCCATGAGCGATCGTCTTCCACCTGTCGAGACACGCGGCGACACTCTGCTTACTCGTTGTTTTGAGAATGTCGCCCCTTGTTTGTCTCGGCTGGGAGACGCCGGAAAGAGAAGAAGAAGGAGAGGCTGCAGAGGAAGGAGGAGGAATCGCCGTTGCAGGGCTTATCTCTTTCCTCTTCTCCCATTGTTACCATTCCTCTTACCGAAGACGTTTGCATAGCGTTCTGGGAAGAGTCGTCGCCGAGAAGGCGGCAAAAGCGAGGATTCCTCCATATTTGGCATTGAAGGCCAGAAATTGTTTGGCCTGCTGACACTGAAGACGAGCGATGACTCCTCCGCTTTCGCCGCCTTCTTCTCGTCTTCTTCTTTTCCTTGAACTGTTTGCCCTTCTCTGATCACTCCTCCCCCTCTCGGAATACCCAACTACGCTCTCTTCGTGAGCCTCACCTCCCCCGTATCGTCAAGCTTTTTGCTGCCTCGGCGTTCTTCTTCTTCGGCCTTGCAGGTGGCCGGGGTATCGGCGTCTCCCCGGCCAGAAGGGAAAGGGACAAATGGTGCCCGCCCCTGCATGAACCAGCCGCGAGTGGCGGGAGCGAGGCCCTCGACTGGACAAGACGTCGCCCTCGTCCAACCTTGGCCTTCCCCCCTCCCCCTCCCCCTTCTTCTCCCCGTTCACTCCACCTTTCCAACAAACAAACTACGCCATAATCTTGTTCAGCCTCCTTCTTCACACGTTCTTCAATAATTGCACTGCTCCGTTTCCTCACCCTCCAACTCTTTCTCTTCTTTACCTCAGAAAGAGAAACCTTGAGGAGTCTCTTGAATGTCCCTCCATGAGAGAGGAGACGCCCACTGGAAGCGAACGGCGTCGTGGTTTCAAACCACCATCGCCTCCTTTCTTTTCCTATCACTTCTCGTTGACTGTTGACACGCCTCAAAAAACGCCAACTCGCCGAGATAAGAAGACATTCGGGCGGGAGTGGACCCTCATGCCTCTCCTGCAAATGTTTCACTTTGTAAATTCTTCGGAATCCCCTCGTCTCCATGTTCTCGGTTGAGGTTTTCTGGCCAAGAATGAAATTGTGACAGACCTCGGGGGTTCAGGGGTCAGCGGCCCTTCGTCGCCCCGCTCGCGCCCCCTTCGCTTGTTGATTTGAAGAGGCGGCCGTGTCTCCCGCTGCTTTATGATCGCTTCCCACGTTGTTCTTCGAGGGGCGCGTCGCCACGAATCGGAATGAGCCAAGGCAGACGCCCCTTCCCCTCCCGTTGCTGTCACCTTTTGTCCATGACTAACACCTTCAAGGGGGGACTGCTCTCTGCGAATGTGGATGGCCACTCCCGGCGCCCTCTTCCTGGTGCGGGAGCATTACTCAAGGAGATTCTTCCGCCTTCCCGCCCTCCACAGCTGCCCCCTTCTTCCTCCGTCGTCACCAGAGGGGAAGACGTCGGCTTGAAGTCTCTGCGTCAGCGTCCCCGGCCTCTGTCTTATGAATAAGCAAGCGGCCTCAATGCCAAAACATCGCCTTCTCCCTCTTTGCCGCGCCGCCTACCGCCTCCTTTTGTTTCGACATTTCACAAGGAATTCCGCCTTCCAACGTGTGCTTGCAGGCGATAGAAGAGCTAGCGTGTGCCGTGTCTTTCTTCTTCTTCTCTTCTTTCTTAGCCTAGCAAGGTAAGCCTCCAAGAAGAGAAGAAAGGAAGAGATAGATGGGCGTGAGCGGTGAGGACCGAGAGGACCCGCCGCCTCACCCCGACCTGCTGCCGGACGCGGCATGGAAGAAGATCCAACAGAACACGTTCACTCGCTGGGTGAACAATCACCTTCAGAAGGCGGACGAGAACGTGGACAGTCTCTCCTCGGACCTCTCCGATGGCCTCAAACTCATTGCCTTGGTGGAGGTGCTCGCTCTGCAGAAGGTTTGTTTTGCATTCCCATCGAGTTTGTCTGTGAGCAAAACATGGCATTTGGATGTAGACACAACAAGGGTGGGAGGCTTCTCTCTAGGAGACAATGGAGGGAAAGAAGACTCTTGTGTCCTGGGATGAATGAGGAATTGAATCATAGAAGACTCTCATCCAGAAATGGAAGAAGATCCCTTGTTTACAGTTGAATTTCCGCTACAACAAGAAGGTCTCGTTTCGGTCCCAGAAACTGGAGAACGTCTCGCAGGCACTCAAGTTCCTTCAGGACAATGAGGGCATCAAAATCGTCAACATCGGTCTGTTGTCGCTTTCTTCAGGGGTATCCTTTTCTTTAGATAGCAGTCATATCGTCGATGGCAACCTCAAGCTCATCCTTGGTCTCATCTGGACCCTCATCCTCCACTACTCCATCAGCATGCAGCAGTGGGCCGCTCCACAGGTTTGCTTTTACAAAGAGAGAAGGAGGATTTCGTTGTAGAATGATGGAGAGAGGGTGGAGAGCACGCCGAAGCAGCGTCTCCTCCAATGGCTCAAGTCCAAGTTGCCACCCGATGTGCCCGTGACGAACTTCACCTCGGACTGGAACGACGGCGTGGCTCTGGGCGCCTTGGTGGACAGCTGCGCGCCCGGCCTGCTCCCGCACTGGAGAGACTGGGAACCCAAGCACTCCCTCGACAACACGCGAAAGGCCATGCGACTCGCCGAGGATCATCTCGGGGTTGCACCTGTGAGTCCTCCTCCTTCTTTGCTTTTTTTCTTTTGTTGAAAAGAGTAAGAGAGATTTCAGCTGCTCACCTCGGAAGAGTTGCTCAACCCGAATGTGGACGAGAAGTCCGTCATGACATATCTCGCACAGTTCCCGCAGGTTCGCATTTGAAGTCAATGACGAATCGGCTTCAGGCGAAATTCCGTCCAGCGGTGACGGGCTCCTTTGAAGAGCTGGATGACTTCGCTATTGTCAACCAGAAGAACGAGTTCAGTCTTCATTTGAGCTCCGACGCCTACAAGCCTCTGGTAATTGTTTTGCCCTTTGTGTGTCCCGAGATGACCGCTCACGGTCACTTATGAAACGATGGCTATCTCAGAGCGCTGACCCCCAAGACGCGCGCCGTCGAAATCACCACCATGAAGAGTGAAGACAGTCTGTCTTTAGGTGACGATCAAGGATCCTGAAGGAAACGAGCATCCATCGCATCTCACTCGTCTCTCTCCTCAGGAATACACCGTTGCCTTCACTCCAACACGACTTGGTCCTCACCAAGTCTTGCTTGCAACCCTCGACCCGGCCACCTCCGAGGCGAAGAGCGTCGAGGACGCGACTCGAAAGATCGAGGTGGTGTCGCCACCGCGAGTTGCCGACTTTGGCAAGGTGAGCTTCCCTTGAAGAGTCACAAGATGATTCAGACGGGTCGTGTGGGCGAGCCGAAGACCTTCCGTGTGGAGAACGTCCACTCGGGACCCGTCGAGGTGTATGTGAAAGATGGTGAAGGAGGGGAACATCGACTGCCTGTCAAAGGTTTGCAGTCTTTTGAATTGAATAAGCGAGAAGCATTACTACAAAAAGCTAACAAAAAGAGATTTTAGAACTGCCCGAAGAAGGTGTCGTGGAAGCGGAATACACTTCCCGTGTCGCCGGTCTTCATTCAGTGAACGTCTTCCACCAAAGATCTCACCTCGCGGGCTCTCCCTTCCCTCTTCGAGTAGCCGGAAAACGTGAGGACTCCTTGAGTTGAGAGCAGTGTGAACTGGCGATCTTCCCCCTCTCTTCTGCAAGCCGATATCCTTTCCCCCCCTCTTCAATTCAGTTCGAGTCACTTCACAAGAGACTAGCCCCGTGGGGGAGCATGAGGGGAGTGTGCAGCTAACAGGGGTCAATTGCAGCGAGTTTCTCCGTTTGGGGACGCGGCATCGTGCCGAAGGGAGTTCGTGTCGGCGACCGCTGCCTCGTCCACGTCGAGTCCGACGACCCCGAGATTGATGTGACGGCTCTTCCCGTGCGAGTTACCGTCGAGCATGGTCCGGCCTTTTCTAACACTCTCTTTTGTTCACTCCTCTACTTTACAAGTTTATTTCGCAACGACTTCTTATTCCAGGCGGCGCAGACGTGCCGGTCTCCCGTGCTCCTTCTTCCCGTGGTCGGGCCACTTTCGAGTATACGCCGACATCAACAGGCAACCACCTCGTGAACGCTATCGTTGACGGAGAATCTGTCCGAGATGAACCCTTCGAGGTGCCCGCTTCTTTCTTATAATTGTCCTTGCCCCAGGTGGATGTCGCATCACCCTCGGAGAGCCGCGTTCGCGCCTTTGGACCGGGACTCGAGGGAGGAGTTGTGGACCACGAGTCCGTCTTCTTCGTCGAGACTCACGGAGACGCCAACAAACTCGGTTTGCCGCTTCCCTCTTCTATAAAATCTCCTCAGAATTCGCCATTGAGGGACCGAAGAGGACGGAAATCTCGTGTCTGGACAAGGGAGACGGCTCAGCCATCGTCTCGTATACGGTAAAGAAGACTCTCTTTGACCAACGTCTTGCAGCCTCGAGAAGCCGGTGAATATCGTGTGTCGATTCTCTCACAAGGCGAGCACATTCACGAGTCGCCTTTCGTCCTCAAGGTGAGCATCTTCTTTTGAGGGCTAGAGAGTTCAGGTTGACCCTGCGGATCCTCATCTTCGTCCGTCGGCTGTCCGAGTGGTCGGTCTTGAGGCAAACCGAAGACGGGTTCGTGATCAGCGAGTTGACTTCCGAGTGGAGACTGAACGAGCTGGAAGTATGTCCCTTCTCCTTTCTTCTTACTATCTTGTAGATGCTCTTCCCTCAGTGTCCGTGCTCGACTCGTCGCTCTCCCCGGTGCCCGTGGATGTCTCTCAACGCGACGCGGGTCTCTTCGACTGCAGCTTCCGTCCTTCGACCAGTGGTCGCCACTATGTGAATGTTGCCTTGAAGAATGTCGCCGTGCCCGGTGCTCCTTTCCCGGTTCGTCTTCTTCTTTTATGAAGAATCTCTTCAGGTGATAATCAGCGAGCCCGTTGATCCCTCTCAAGTCCGCATCTACGGTCCCGGCGTGGAAGGCGATGTCCGTTCCCAGTCGCCCACTCACTTCACCATCGACGCCAAGAAGGCCGGACCCGGTGCTGTCGAGGTGAGTTCATTGCAAGAGAAGGACTGTGAAAGCAGGTAAACCTCGCTGACCGCAATGGCAACGCCGTCGACATTGACGTGCTCGACAATGGCGATGGCTCTTTCACAGTGAAGTACACCGCTCCCCGACCCGGCCCTTACCAGGTTCGTCCAAGGAGAGTCATGTTACCCGCTGAACTTGCAGTTGAAAGTTGTATTTGCTGGTGAAGAGATCCCGAAGATCGAGATCAACGTGAAGCCTCAAGTGGACATCTCGGGCATTCGAGTGGAGGGCCTCGAAAACGGTGAGTGCTTCCTTCCTTCAGTCTTCCGTCCAAGTGGCATGCTGACTTCGAGGCTCATGCCTAGTTCTAAAGAGTCGCTCACACTTCTAGTCGACTTGTTCATTTTATTTTTTTTACTCGAGAAGAAGTTCTGTTATGTCTCTAACATCCCCTTTTTTATGACACTCGTGTTGTACGTATCAAATAGTGCATGGAACAGCTTGCTCGGTTGCCTAAGAGTTGTGTAGAAGTTGTAGCTTGTAGTTCTGATAGATGTCGTTTGCTGTGTGCTGCTTGTCCCTCTTGACTATTGTCTCCTTCCTTCAGCTTTGGTGACGGTGAACTGCGAGAAGGAGGTGCACGTCTTCACTTGGGATGCCGAGGACACTCGCATCGTCATTCGATCTCCTTCGGGAAGAATCGTCGAGGCTCTCCTCGAGGCAACCGATTCGGGCATTCGCGTCCGCTTCACTCCCTCCGAGATCGGCGACTACTCTATCGATGTCTCCTATCAAGACCTGCCCGTAGAAGGCGGCCCCTTCCTCGTCCACGCCGTCCCACCATCGGGCGAAGGTCGCTCCGGCGTTGCCCACCAAGCCGAATATGTCGTCTCGGGAGAAGGACCAGCCAATGCGGACCTCGTTCGCGTCTCCGGACCTGGCCTCGGCCCAGTGGTGGCCACTCGTTCCTCTCACGTACACATCGACGCCTCTCGAGCGGGCTTCGGCAACATCGACCTCTTCGTAGACGGTCCAGCGAAGACGCCCATCCATTGCGTGGACAACAACGATGGCACATGTTCCATGTTCTACGTCCCTCGGGTGCCGGGCATCTACTGGCTGCGCATTCTCTTCGATGAGCGTCATATCCCCGGTAGCCCCTTCCAAGTAGTGGCCGTGCCGCCTCTTCTCGCTGCTTCCTCTCTCGGTCAAAGAGACGAGAACACGAGTCCCTTCCCATCTCTCTCAAGCGGCTCTTCCACGCCTCACTCACAGCTTCAGCAAGTGCCCACATCCTGAGAAGGCGTCTCCTGTACATATTCAGCCCTCTCCCTTGTCTCCAAGTGTGACCTCTCCGTCTTCTCTTGCCGCGAACTTAGCGAGAGTCTTCTCGCCGAGTCCGCTTTCGCCTTCTTCTCATTCGATTTCAGGGTGAATGACTCTGTGCCTTCTCCTCTTCTCCCCTTGGTCAATGTTCTTTGAGACTCCTCATGAATCCTCCGAGTGAACATCTTCTCGGTCTTACTCAAGTGTTGTTGCATCTTGTCCCTTTGATAGCCTTGAGGTGTTAGAACCTCGAGTGATGGAATTGTAAAGGAAGAAAGCCTCAACGGATTCATTGTATCAATAAAGGTTACGTGCTGTGAGGGAAGAGAAGAGAAAGGAAAACTTGAAGACTAACAGCATGTCCGAGTTTCAGATCCGAGAACGGTGCTTCGAGGCTACAAGCTCAAGCCACGCGTCTATCTCCCCAAAGGCGCTTCACCGCGAGATCTCGAGGTTCTTTTTGTTTATAGATGACTACAACATGAAGCCTTCGAGCCCTCCATGACGCACCGCTTTAGGTGATAATGATAGACGAAGGCATCAAGGAATACAGTCTCGAGCTCTCTCGCCAGCCAGATGGCTCTCACGGGGCAGACTGGACGGCGAACAAGTACGGCAACTATCAGTTCAAGGTAGACAAGAAGAGGTGGAGAGATCTTCCAGGTCTTGTATGACGATGTGATCGTGAAGGAGAAGGACCTCCGTGTTATTCCGGGTCAAGATGCCTCGAAGGTGACGGCCAACGGTGACGGTCTTGAGAGGGCCCTCGTCGGCATTCAGTCCGAGTTCCAGATCCAGACTGCCGTTAGTCTTGTCCCGTCGGGAATCGCTTTCAGAATAGCGGCGATGGCGACATTGCCATTGAGATTCGCGGCCCGGCCGAGGCGCCAACGTCAATTCGAGACAACGGAGACGGCTCATGTCGCGTCTTCTACACACCTGTGAAGCCCGGTGTCTATGAAGTCTCCGTCCTCTATGGAGACCGAAGAGAACACATTCCCGGTACATCTCGTCTTTAGCATGAAGATCTTTCCCAGGTTCGCCCTTCACGACGATTGCCGACTATCCTTTCGACCGCTCAAAGGTGAGGGTGGAAGGTCTCTATGACACGCCGACGAGAGTGGGAATCCTCAAAAGCTTCCAAGTGAGAAGCTCTGGTTTATCTTGAAAAGGAGCAGGTGGATGCGACTCGCACAGCCGAAGGATCCATCGCCGCCCGCCTCCCCGTCGGACACCAACAGCCCTTCTTTGTTCAAGATGAGGAGAATCCACGGTTTGAACCGTTATCATTGTCGAAGTTCTCAGAATCTATCGCGGCCACTTCACTCCCTCGGGGAAAATTGGTGAACGCCTGCCACTGGAGATCCTCTATGATGGAGCTCAAATACCGAATAGGTTTGGTGGATTTGACTTTCCATAGTCTTGCAGTCCTTACATCCTCGAACTCGCTCCAGAAGTTGAAGCCTCCAAAGTGGAGGTCCTCGACGACGAGGGTCACTCTCTCAGGAGATCCTCGGAGTTAGAAGCCCGAGCTTCTCACGACGCGACTCTTCGCTTTGACATCTCGAAGGCGGGAGGCAGAAAAGGTGCCGTTCTTGAGGCAGCTGTGAGGGTGAGTACTCAATGTCTCTGAGAAGTCTCAGGGACCTGACGGCAAACCACGTCTGAGCGAGTTGAGTCGAGGAGACAGAGACGAGGAGTTCCTTCTTCAGTTCACCACCGACGTCGCCGGAATCTATGAGGTTCTTCTTTCATGTTTTGAAAGGAGATCTTCTAGGTGGATGTGAAGTATGCGGGCGAGTCGATCAGCACAACACCACTGCGAGTGCGAGCTCAGTCCGTCGGCCGAGATTCTGACGTCAAGATCATCGGTGCCTCTTTCTTTCAAAGTGGAAGATGAAGATTTAGAAAGGCCCGTGGCAGGCGCTCAATGGCCGGCAGGAGAGGAACGTCTCGTCAAGCTTCTTCGAGCAAAACACGCGAACGGTAAACTGAACGTGGTCGCCTCGAAGGATGACGCCGTTGACTATTTCATCGAAACGGAGGAGCACGACGAAAGATTCCTCGTTTGTCTCTCTTTCAAGGAAAGAGTTCTTTCCAGGAAGAGACGATCCATGTGAAGCCGACGAGAGAAGGTCATCACATCGTGTCTCTCTTCTACGGTGGCCGTCCCATCCCCGATGGAAATCTTGTCTTCGAGGTGCGTCTTGTTGTCTTCTTGAGCTTCCCTTGCTTCTCCCCTTTGAGTGCCGCTGTCCTCTTGCTTTTCCCCTCGGGGTCTTCCACGAGCAGCGCGGGTCAGCTGAGGCCTCTCCCCCTCCTTGTTGTCGACCACAGCGCAATTGTCGGGCCGCGTGAGAGGCTAAAGAAAAAGAAGCACCGAAATCCGCTTTACACGGAGAAGCCGCCTTCTTCCCTCGTTTGGCGCTTCTGTCTCTTGTTTTGAACGAGAGTCTGGCTGAAGTGAGAGAATCCTTGCTCAAAACCTTCGAAGAACGATCCACGATGAGAGAAGAAGAGTGGCAAAGGAGGAGTTTTTGTGATGTTTGTTGCTGGCTGAAGCCATGCAGCCCCTCGCCCTCCCTCCCCGAGGGGTGTAACGACTGCTGTGGCGGTGGGGGGCGCACCTGGGCGCCGCCTTGAGCCCCTCGTTCCGCACGTAGATCTCTTTCTGCGAAGTCATCACCGGGCTTCCCCCGCTTCTCTCCCGACTTCAAGTTCGAGTTTCAAAGTCACGTCCTTCACACTTTTCAAGGGGAGGAGAAGTCAAGTCAAGGCTACTGTATGAGAACGAATAAGAAGGTGAAAACAGTGATGTCGTCCTGAGGGTTGAACGGAGTTTGTATTCGTGAGTGAAGGAAGGGGCCGAAGACTTGGTAGTCGGCCGATCTCTCTCGAGGCTGTCGACGAGGGAGGAACACGGAGGGGAAGAAGAAGGGGCAACAACTGCCTCCTCGCCTGGAAGAAGGCCGCCGTGTGCCTCCATTCGTCCCGTGCCTCCTCCTCCTCGCCCCTCTTCGTCTCCTCTTCCTGCTCGATCATTTGTTAGTTGCACCGGCCACGCCTTGTTCCAGCTCTCGAATTGCCCCTCAACCTTCCCTCCTCTTCTTGTCTGTCCCCTTCCAACCAAAGAAGTCCCGAAGGTGTCAGCAGTTGTTTTTCCTCCGAGATACCCGAGCCGGCGTCTTGTCACTCGTCTCGCTCCCTCAGCCGACGACTGGTCGTAGTTTCCTCGCCTCTCCTCCCTCACCTTCCCGTCTTCACGTGTCAAGACCCTTCCTCTTCTTCCTCGAAAGAAACTTCCAAACCTCCGAGATCCGGGTTGTTTCTCTTGCCCCTTGCTGGTCAGTGCCCACACGTGCCACTCTCCACCACCTCGCCCGAGGTGTGAAATACGGCGCCTCGTCAATGAGCCGAGAACATCTGCGGGGAGGGTGTTACGCTGATTGTTGGAAGATGGTGGAGGCCTCCCCCTCGCAACTCTGCACTCTCTCATTCGTTCAAATCACACACTCGAAGGGGGATTGTTCAAAGGAAGCTAACAGGTGCCATTTCTTCCTCGCAGATTCCAGTCTTGACTTCCTCGTGTTTTCTTCTCTCGCAAGTTGCGTCTTGATGCTCCTGACTCTCAACTGTTGATCGAGTTGTCCCTCAAGGGGAAATCGATGAGATCCGTTCTCTGACTGACGCCTCTTCCTCAAGGCGCCCCTCTACGTGCAAGAGAGCAAGGTGCCTGTTCTCTGAGAGTCTCGAGGAGCCTCCTCGACCCCCCCCCCCTCCCCCTCCACCTATACTCCAGTCCTCCTCGGGGGCTATTCCTCTTCACTAGTCACGAGCTTACTTCTTCAGTTCTCTTACCTATTGACCAGTTAGCCTCCTTCAGGCAGTCACCGCGAGTTCGCAACTCAACGGTCGCGGCGCTCGTGAAGACGGCGAGGTCGAGGAAGAGCTCCGCGAGCACAACTACGCACCACCTTCGGTCAGTCTTCTTCTCTCTTCCATGAAAGAGTGTTCAGCACTCAGCGGGAATCCTCCCAGGCGAGGAGTTGAAGTGTGTGGCCGAAGAGCGCACTTACTCCTTCCGCTTTGATCCAACACAAATCGACGTGAAACGTCTCCACGCCAAGGTCACAATGCCTTCGGGACAAGCAGACAAGGCCGAGATCGTCGACCAGCACGACGGTGAATCGATTCCCTTGAAGAAGAGCAAGAGAATATTGCAGGAACCGTGCTGGTCAAGTACAACCCGCATCAATATGGAGAGCACACCCTCCTCATCGAGCATGCCGGCAGCATTCTTCAGGTCTTGAAACATCTCTGCTAAAGAACGGCATGTTGCAGGGAACCCCGATTCGCTTCTTCGTCGACGAGCAGGGCGATGGCTACGCGACGGTCTACGGCACGGGTCTCCAGAACGGAATCGTCGGAGAGCCGTCCGCCTTCACAGTCGTGGCTAAGGGTGGCCATGCTAAGAACCTCTCGGTGAGCATCGAAGGACCCGCCCAGGCGACCATCAAGATCCACGACAACAAGGTGGGGCTGTCTCGTAAAGGAATACAAAGGATTGAAGGATGGAACATGCTCGGTGACCTGGGTGCCGCCCGTTCCCGGAGAGTACCAGATCCATGTGAAGCTCTCCGGCAAGGAGGTTCGTCGTTTTTGATATTCTTGAAATTGCTTGGCAGATGCGCGAGTCGCCGTTCAAAGTGCTCGTGGCAGGAGAAGGCCAGAAGCGAGCGCATCTCTCGGTTGGCAGCACCTCGGAGGTGTCGTTGAATGTGACGGGAGAACTGAAGGGAATCTCCGCCTCCATCAAGAGCCCCTCCGGAATTGAAGAGCCTTGCGCCTGGCGTCCCATTGAGGGAGGAAAACTCGGTAAGAGAACTGCTTCTGTCACAAGAGTCCGTAGGTGTGTCGTTCACTCCACGTGAAGCAGGAGAGCATTTGGTGACAGTGAAGAAGGACGGCAAACTTCTTCCTCGCGCTCCCTTCCGCATCAAAGTGGACAAGAGTCAGGTAAGAGAAGAGAGAAGAGGGGAGTTCCTTCGAGGAGACAAAGGAATGGGGATCAATGTCGGCGACGTGTTTAGTTTTGCTTTTGAGTGAAGAGAGCCTGTTGGCGCTTCATTTGCCGCAATGGAACACACATTCCACCGGCTGCCAGAGGGAGACCCCCTCTCCTCGGTGAGGGAGGACGAGGATGATGTAAAGTCAGCGGGAGAGGGAGGAGAGCTCAAAGCAGAACACTCTGACTTCAGGTCGGAGACGCCTCCAAGGTGGACGTGAGTGGAAATGGACGTTCGAAGGCTGTCTCCATGCAAGAGAACGAGATCCTCATTGATACACGCAATGCCGGTTTGGCACACAGAACGAATTTCACCTTCATGATTTTCAGGATACGGTGGTCTCTCGGTCTCGGTGCAGGGTCCGTCGAAGGCCGAGCTCACGTGCAAGGAAGCCGCCGGAGGAGTTATCAAGGTTGAGAAAGACTAATCTCAAACGTTTCCTAGGTCATCTACAAGCCCTTCGAGCCGGGAGTCTACGTGATCGCCGTCAAGTTCGCTGATCACCATGTAAAGGACAGCCCCTTCACGGTCCTCTGCACTGGTCCGAGTCGCGGCACCGTCATCCAAGAGATCTCCAAGCAAGCCGCGCAGGTTCTTATTCTTTAGAGGCCTCAATGAGACCTTCAGCTGAACGCGACGTACCCCGATGAGGCGGCGATCCTCTACTTCAAGCTGCCCGGAACGAACCCGATTGATGTGCAAGCTCGAATCATGAACCCGAAGGGAGAGTCCGACTATTGCGAGGTCCGCGATCAAGGAGATCAATTCTATCAGGTGAAAGCTTTCGCTTGACCAAGACAAGAGAATGTTCAGATCAAATTCAAGCCGACAGTCGAAGGTCCTCACGCTCTGTCCCTTCTCCACAAGGATGCCCATGTCAATGGTGAGGGAGGAAGAAGAAAGAAAGAAGATGACTCTTGCAGGCAGTCCCCTTCAGTTCTCGGTGGGAATGTTCGAAGAGGGCGGTGCCCACAAGGTGTGTTCCTTCTCATTCATTCCCCCCTCCTTGTCACCAAAATCTGGGCGCCATTCGGTGTGAAAGCTTTTATCGCAGAGGCGATCAGACATCAATTGAAGCCCTTGGCCTTCGCCTTCTGTCCAAGCTCCGCGAGAAGCTCCACGCGGTCTAAAACATCTCAGTGAGAAGGGGGAGAGAAGGCAAACTTTGAGGCATCTGATGGAACTGTTCGACAGCTTCGTTGCCGAGAAGACTTCCGACGTTGCAGTTGAAGTCAGGACAATAGGTGCCGATGCCGAGAGAGGTCCTCACTCTCTCGCATTCCCACCAAGAGACCTAGAAGAGGTTCTTGACAAGTAGCCTCTAACCTCGTTGCCACAAATGACGAATGGAAGGCGTGCACAGAGAGCGAAAGCGGGTCCCGCGTCGCACACATTCGCTCCGCTTCCAACAGCTGCACATCTCTCGAGACTTCCCGCTTCGCAGTTCCTACTTACCCGCTGTGAAATTGGCGTAGCAAGCATTGTAGGTGTCACCGAAGCCCGCTTCCACCTGACCCACACAATCCCAGTGAGACGCCGACTCTGAAGGCAATGAGAGGGGGGAGAAGGACTCACGAAGAAGACCTCCATTGCACTCGAACTCGAGTTCCTCGAAGACCTGCACGTAGGCCTGCGCGTTGGGGAAGGTGGCACCGATATTCACAAGGCGAAGAGTGTTCACGCAGAGCTACAAAGAATGAAGAGGGAGGAGGGAGAAAAGACCGAGTAACGACTGCCAAGACATTGCGAGAAGAACGTGCGAGCCTTACAGACAGTGAGAAGACCGTCGACGCCCTTCAAAGATTCGATGACATAAGAGCAAAGACCTGTTGGTAGTAGTGAATAATAAGACTTCGGAGGGCGCCGGGGTTGTTCCAGTCGTACACAGTACCGTCGGTGCCATTGAGATATGAGATGAAGCCAGCCTGAGAACCATTTCCTCTAAGACTCTAGGCCCTCTACATGGCAAGCAAGAAGTTGTTTGTCCGGACAAAAGTCGTTGGTTGCCGCCTTCGACGGATGGGATGCCAAGGCAGCGGTCACCTCGCCGGGGAGATCAATCGGACTCAAGAACTGGATTGCTCCGACACTCAGGACTGAAGCCTTTCAAAATGCCCTGGGAAGACCTTACCGCTGAGGGCAAGTAGAACAAGAGTACATGACTTCATGGCTAAGAGTGGCTGAGAGTAAGAGCAGCGGACTCCGAGTAAGGACGTGAGGGAGGAGGAAGAGAGCCGCCCCGCCGGGAATCCCACGCTTCCCTGATAAGATGATTAATTGACTGTCAACAGATGACTCCCGTCTCAGGGATCAAATTACACCTCTCACTCAATTCTTTCAAGGTTCGTGCTAGCGGCCTCGGAGTGGTGAGAGGAGAGACCACCCATCCTCAGTCCTTCAACATCTACACGAGGGAAGCCGGTCAAGGCAAGCTCCATGTGGCCGTTGAGGGACCTTCCAAGGCTGCTCTCGAGTTCAAGGTGGCGTCTTTCTCACTAAGAGATTACGGGGGAGTTGCAGGACCACAAAGATGGCAACTGCCACGTGGACTACAAGGTCGCCACTCCGGGAGAATACACCATCGCCGTCAAGTTCAATGACCAACACATCCCCGACTCGCCCTTCAAGGTCCGAGAAGGTTTTTCTCAATTATCTTCTACAGGTCTTCATTGCGCCGGCGACAGGAGAAGTCCGAAAGCTGGAGCTCGCCTCCTTCCACGACACGGGCATCCCGGCGGGCAAGGCCTTCACCTTCACCGTCCTCACTCATCGTGCCACTGGACATCTCGAGGCCAAGGTTCGGAGAAGAAGAAGAAGGTGAAAGGGAGATTAGGTCTCGACGCCCTCGAACACAGTGGAGACGATTGACATTGTGCCCATCGAGGAGGGAGAGAGCTACGCTTGTCGCTTCGTGCCCAAGGAGACGGGCAACCACTACGTGCATGTCACCCTTGACGGTGCTCCGATGCGCGACTCGCCCTTCCGCGTCCGCGTCGGCGGCTCCGAGGAGAGCGACCCGACGGCCATCTCCGTCACTGGAGACGGCATCAAGGTCGTCGAGCACTTTCAAAGCAACAACGATCGAGATTTCAGAAGGGAACGACGGGAGTCAAGTGCGAGTTCGTGATCAGCACCGTGAATGCCGGAGGTGGAATCCTTCAGGTCATGATCGATGGACCCTCCAAAGTCACTCTTGATGCCTATGAGGTCTGAGCCGATCGAAGATTGCAAAGAAGAATGACCTTTAGATGGAGAAGGGCTACAAGGCACGATACACTCCGCTTGCCCCTGGAGATTACTTTGCAGCCATCAAGTATAACGGCATCCACATTCCCGGCTCTCCCTTCAAGATCGTCGTCGACGGCAAGGAACTCGGAGGCAATGGCTACAATGAGTCTGCCGTCGTGCGCATCGAAGCGCCGGCGAAGACGAGCAAGGGAACCATCGTGCAGGCTCCCGTCCTCAAGGGAGACCCAACCAAGGTTTTCCTCCTCCTTCTTCAAGAGGCTTCAGGTGGAAGTGAAAGGAGCCGGCCTTAACAAGTTCTTCCCCGGTCGACCAGCCGTCTTCACGATCGACACGGGCAAAGCTGGTGAGAGTTCTTCAAGAGAGAAGAAGTTGCAGGTCCGAACCTCCTCTACGTGGGAGTGATCACCCCGAAAGGTCCCTGCGAGGAAGTTCTGGTGAAGCACCACGGCCAGGGTCAATATTATGTCACATACAAGATCACGGAACGCACGAAGGGATTCATCTACATTCAATATGGAGAACAACAAGTGCCCGGATCGCCCTTCGCCATTGAGCCTTGAGCTCTTCTCTTCTTCTCTCGTCGATTTCCCCCGTTTTATCTAGTTTTCCGATTGATGCGCACTTGGCCGACTAGCACAGGGACCCCCACCACCTTAGCCTTCTGCCACTTCAATTTTCTTTTTGCGGCATAATTAAGGTCCAATTCGAGAGCCGAGTTCTTCTAGACACAAGGGACTTCTCC
Organism: Poikilolaimus oxycercus; assembly: GCA_034700245.1. Taxonomy (NCBI): domain Eukaryota; kingdom Metazoa; phylum Nematoda; class Chromadorea; order Rhabditida; family Rhabditidae; genus Poikilolaimus; species Poikilolaimus oxycercus. The sequence goes on along the minus strand of JAQIXL010000397.1, from coordinate 12,060 downwards.
CCAAGCATTTAGCGACAATCGCATCCATGACTCCTTCTAGTGCCTTCGCCTTCTTCTTCTTCATCGGTGAATTCTTTTTGATAAGAAATCTTCCAAAGATCCATGTTCAGAGGTATTTCTAGACGTGAAGACTAGCCCTTTTCTCTTCTTCCTTCTCCCCCTTTGCATTGCCATCCGATGATTGCCATCTAGCCTTCTCCCGACCCCCGTGTCCTCTTGCCTTCTCCTCCTTCCCCTGCAATGCGAGTCTTCCTCGTTGTTGAGGGAGACTCTTCCTGTGCCTTCACCTCCTTGAGACGCGTGCCTTTCCCTTCTCCGTCTTCTTTTCTTTTCTTCACGCTCTCTTCAGGTTACGACGTGCAATTCGCGTAATAAACCGTCAGTTTAAAGATTTTCTTCCACAAAGATTAATCAGATGAAGAGAGGATGATAGGCGTCGAATTTGTAGAGGGCTTCGGAGACATAACACGGACGAGCTGTCGTCGAATGTCGTTGCATCTCGACTTTCACGGAGGAGTAGTGGTTGGAGTTCCAATGAAGATCCCCCATACAGCGGGCAATCTTTGGCTGACTTTTGCCCTGTAACAACTCTTTCATTGGCGGAAGAGAGTAAAGGAACTTACACAGAGAGCCCAGAACTTGCCCCAAAGCCGATACTTGTTCTCAAAGCGGAAGCAGACGTCCGACGCTTTACCCGATAGAAGATCTTCACCGTAGACAAAGTCATCAGCCAGTCGGACTAAACATTCTTCTCAAGAAGTCTTCCTACAAGGGGAAACAGCATGATAGAGTTCGACACGTGACCAGAGAGGCGGCTGTCCCAGGCATTCGACGGTCACATTCAGGTGATGCTGAAACTCTTCTCGCCCTTTTGAACTCACTTCTCGAAGGTCGCTTTCGGTGGAACAGTTCAAGCCGGGTCTGGCGACTGTGATATGGAAGAGGAGAAGGAAGAGGACAAGGGACAACATGTCTGAGAGAGGAAGGACTGAGTGGAGGAGAGCCGTCCCTCAAAGGTCACTCAATCAATGTGTCGCGCGGGACTCGCTTTCCTTGTCTCTTTTATCGTGTGAAGGAAGATTGAGAGAAGTGTTTATGCACAGAACGAAAGAGAAAGAGAGATCATCCATTGTTTCTGTATTGTGTCAAATTCACCGCCACTCCGAGATTCCGACCATCGGGGGTCAGCGAGCCAAGCACCACCGTCAAGCAGATGAGAAGCACGAAGCCCAGCCACACCTGAACATCCTTTGTCTGTGAGAGGGGGAGACAAACCAGCATAAGGAGGAGCTTCTTGTGAGCTGCGAGGAAGATTCGGCATCGTTGAGACTGTCTGAAGAAAGTTCTCGAATAGATTAGAACAGACCTCTGAGTGATAGCGGGAATGGAGTAACGATAGACGGAGAGACGTTCCCGCGAGAGATGTCTCCACTTGACGCGTCTCACCTCGGATGCCGCCTTGAAGTGGTTCTCTAGCGTTTTGATCGAGAGAACCGTCGTCTGCAAGGCCTCCGAGGGAGAAGGAGGACTCACGACATGAGTCGTGTTATCCCGGATCCAAATGTAGTGTTCATGCTCCGAGTTGGGATGAGTGTCCATGAAAGCTTTGACTAGATCTCGTTGGCGATTCGGCATGGCCATCACAAATTTGTCCGCCTGAAAAGTCTTGAAGAGAAGGTGAGACGAGACCTGAGCACCGACGGGCTGCCGACAGATGGCCCTCCTCGTGCTCGCATCCACGCCGTTCTCTCCGGCTGTCATCATATAGAAGATCCCGGTTTGAGGTCGAGCTGCTGCAACTTCTTCTTCATCGATTGTTACTTTCTCTGCTTTGTGCGAGGAGTTTGTACACGTGCAAGGCCGAGTGCTCTCTTATCAGAAAGGATGATGATTTCAAGCGAAAAGGGCCTTCGCACACGTGCTCGACCCCTGCTCTTTCTCTCTCTTCTCCCCCTTCATTCACGCTCGGTCTTAGTCATTTTCAATCGAAATCGCGCGAAGGAGCTCTTTTGTTCTTTACAGATGTCGTTTCGACCAATTCTTTACTCGAGCTACGCGAGTTCTTGTTCCTGGAGAGTGAGGACCGCCTTGGAGCTGAAGAAGGTGGACTATGAGTACAGGAATGCTTCCGACCCAAAGCATGCCGAGGAACTCGCCCGGGCAAGATGGTAAGAGGAACGACTTGAAGACTCTCTGGACAGATCCCGGTGCTCGTGGTAGGCGACGCTGTGCTTACGGAGAGTCTGGCCATTGTCGAGTTCATTGAGGACTTCTACCCCCAGGAGCCGCACCTTCTTCCCAAGGACCCCGTCAAGCGGGCTCAGTCTCGAGCTATCGCCCTGCAGGTCGTTGTCCTTTTCCACCGTCGAGCCTCCACAGATCACAAGCTTCACTCAGCCGCTCCAAAACAGTCGCGTGCTCAAGAAAGTGGAGGAATACGCAAAGGGAAAGTCTGCAGACTGGTGCCATTACTTTGTTCAACATGGACTTGAGATCCTCGAGAAGAAACTTCAAGAGACTGCTGGAAAGTCTGTCCTTGGCTTTCACTAGAGCTGCTTTTTTCATTTGAAGATATTCGGTTGGAGATGACGTTTCGATCGCGGACCTGTGCATTCCTTCCATCGTCTATCGGGTTCGTTTTCCCTTCCTAATTGAGCAATTTATTTACTCGACGCTATTCAGGGTCGTCTCCGCGGCGTCGACGTGGAAGCCTTCCCGACGTTGATGCGAGTGAACACTGCCCTCGCCGACTTAGAAGCCTTTCGCGCGGCCGACGAGAAACATCAGCCAGACTCGCCCCACTCCGCTTCTTGAACCCGCTTTTTCTTTCTTTCTTCCCCTTTCTCCGCTGTAGTTTCTATTGGAGACAAAGAAAATGTTGCCAACTAGAAGAAGAAGGAGACAACATCTCTTGGCCCTGAATGGCTTCTCTCTCCTTTCCCCTCTGCAACAACGAGAGACGGTCTTTCATGTTCTCCCCGCGACGTGCCATCGATCGCCCCTCGTTCTTGTTGCCTGGCGAAGTTTCGTTGTGTCGACAGTCATTCTGCCCTCTGATGTTGATGTGAAAGGGGAGCACCTGGAGTCTTTGAGCCGCGTTGAACTCTGACTAAGTCCCCCTCTCTTGTCCCCTCTTCCAGATGTTTCACGCCCTCGTGCACAATCAAAGAAGAGATTGTGGAAAATAAAATCATCGCTGGGACATAAATATTGTTCAGTGGCTGTCTCTGACTGTATTCTCCAGGGGAGATGGCCGAAGAGAAACCCGTGCTCTTCTCGTCTTGGCGCAGCTCCTGCTCTTGGAGAGTTCGAATCGCTCTTGCTCTCAAGGACGTCGACTACGAGTACCGAGCAGTGTCCAGGACCACACCCGAGATTCTTGAAGAACTCAAGAGGATAAGTCCTACAAACAAGGTGAGGGCCTTTGGTTGTCTTTAAAGGAGAGGAAATTACGAAGGAAGGAATGTCTTCAGGTGCCAGTCCTTCGAGTCGACGGTCAGAATCTGACCGAAAGCTTGGCGATCATCGAATTCCTTGAAGAACGCTACCCATCCCCTTCTCTGCTTCCTCGTGACTCTTTCCTTCGAGCAAAGGCCCGGGCCATAGCTCTCCAAGTAAGACGTTCATTACTTTTCGGGGAAAGGAGTTTCTCATTTGTTTTGCGAGAGGAAGGAGGAAGTGATGCAGGTGTCGTGCGAGATTCAGCCTCTGCAAGGGGGACAAGTACTCGATTATGTGGACGACATCTCGACTCTCGGCAGAGAAGAATGGGCACGCCATTGGCTCACGAAGGGACTACAAAACCTCGAAAAGGCCGTCGTGGAAACGGCTGGCAAGTAAGTTCCGGGACACATTGACAGATTCCTTTTAGATATGCGGTAGGTGATGAGCTGAGTGTGGCGGATCTCTTCATTCCCTCCATTCTCTACAAGGTTCTTTCCGACTTCTCCGAATAGCTATTGAGGCGCAACTGCAGGCACAACGACACGGCGTCAACCTCACTTCTTTTCCCACTTTGACTCGACTCGACGCCACTCTGGCGACGCTGCCAGCCTTCAAAGCGGCGCACGCTCTGTCCCAGCCCGACACCCCCGATGAGCCCTACGACAACTCAAAGTCTCACAACGGACATCGAGCGCTGCATCACAGCGATGAGCGAGCGCCACGTCACTTCTACTCTCCCGAAGACGACATTCCCCGAAGCACTCAGAGTCTCCCCTCGGAAGCCTTCTTCTCGCGCTAGTTGAGAGTGTGAGGGAAGTGTTCTCTTTGTTAATTGACGTGTAACGAGGTCTCCCCTCTCCCCTCTCCCCTCTCCCCTCTCCCCTCTCCCGGTTGTCCTTTTTCGAGTAGCCAAATCACATATTCCGAGTGCTCTTCCAGCAAAAAAAGCGTAGACGACTTTGGCCACTACGGTGAATCCCTCAAGGGCATGGCTTTGCAATTAAAGGTCGTGTGTTGAAGCAGAGAAAGCTCTGTGGGTGTGGAGGACGACGGTGGAGAAGCTTGAAAATATTGTCGACAAGGTCGTCTTCACCTCGAAGGAGATTGGACCATGCTGTTTACCACTTGGAAGAGCAGAAAACGGAGAGCGGAAGTTCGAGTATTCATAGTGCTTCTTCGTCCTCTTCTTCTTCTTGGTGCAGGAGCATCTCGGAGTGCGGACGTGGGAGACCCGAGCTCCCCTTTTCCCCTTCCGCCCCCTTCGGTCCCACCCCACCCAGCACCTGCCCCCCTCGCACCCCCAGCCACAGTCTCTTCTCGACTTCTTCACCTCGCACGCAGATGCCGTTTTTAGGCACAGAATGTTATGGTTCGAGTGTCTGTCGCTTGACTCTCCATGTGATTATGCTTTGCCACATGCAGTGAAGAAGTGAGGAGAAGGGGACAGAACGCACCTTCGATCTCGGTTTCCTCACTCGCGACCGTCAACGACTGGAGTCTCGTTCGTCCACTGACCCCACCAGAAGAGCCATAGCCATCAGAGCAAGCAATGGCATAGCCGATGTCGATGGAGCTCCGTCGACCAGTACTCTGCAAGAAGGCAAGGGTTCGGACTAGAAGAGACGGACCTTCTTTCTGCCCTGGTCGCTCATGGCTTCAAAAGGTCGAACCACGGTCACTCGTCTTTGGTCTGTTGAAGATTTTCGCCGCGGCAAGCTGAATCTGAAATCCCTTTTTGCTTCTTTTGAAATGAGAAAAGAAAGTCTTATTGAAAGAGAAATATGCACCTGCTTCTTTTGAAATGAGAAAAGAAAGTCTTATTGAAAGAGAAATATGCACCTCTTCGATTTCGAGTAAGAAGAGGAAGGCGCGGAGCTGTCGGTCGCCGCAGAGGTCGAGGCCTTGGGCAACGGCGGCAGTCGTCCGGAGCCTCGTCGAGGCATCCCCGTCTCCAGGTCCGAGGCCGAGACGGGCGGCGACAGCGAGGAGCCGGCGGTTTCCATCCTCCTACTCTGCAAGGGATAAGGGAGATCAAATCCTCGGTTCTCGTGAAAGAAACGCGATCATGACGAAGGAAAACAAGGAGAGAGGGCCCTCGAAGAGCCTCGAGAGAGCCAATAACAGAGACCGGCGATAGGGCGGCGCTCACTCGCAGAAAGTATCAATTATTCAAGGTTCGAGATTCCGCCACACCGCTCCCCCTCGAGGGACCCCTTCGACCCTCGTGCTTACTCCCTCTCAGCAATGAATGAAAATAGTCCGCCTTGCTGAGTTTGCTCCTCAAGGTCTCGTTAGCAAGACGAGAATAGAGAGAGGGGGAGTGCTGCAGAATGAGCACAATTTGACAAATGGGTTGGAAGGTTGAAGATCCGTGGAGATAGAGAGATGCCGAACAATGGGCTTGCTCCCTCCTCTGTATAATGCTCTTCCCTTCCTCGTCCCCCTTCCTCGACGGCTGTTCCGAGGCAAGGCGGGTGTTCGGAGAACAACAAAAGAGAGCAAATTCTTAGCGAGCAGACACTTCGGGCAGTGAAAGGCTAATTGTCGGGGAAGGCGTCGACTGCTGAGTGAGAGATGTCTGTCCGTGTCCAGGTGAGTGGCCCCTTCACCTTCTTCTCCTGCACATCACGAGGAGGGGATGAAGGAGGAAAGAAGTTTCGTGTGTGAGATGTGCCGTGATAAGACGCCAGCCGGCGGGCGGCAGCCATCGTCCCCCGGGACGACGTCGCCCTCCTTCCCCTCCCCTCCCCCTCCTCCTCCCTCCTCCTTCTTCTTCTTCTCCTTGGCTTCTGCCGTCCTTCTTCTTGTCGCCGTCCCTTCCGTACTCTATTGATCCTGCTCCCCTTTTCCCCTAAGAGAACATTCTCCAATCGGGCTCTCATTTTTGAACATCGCTTTATAGAAAGGTTTCATAGAGAAGGATGAATGTAGTGAAAGTGTGGTCATGGCGCAAGGGAAGGGGTTACTGAGACTCGCGAGCCTTGACAAAAGAGGCCAAATTCGTGACGCTGCCGCGTCTTCCCGAGGGGAGAGGGCCGTGTCTGAAGCCTCTCGGTCCCTCGAATTACATAGAGAGCCGAGTCATAAGAGTGTCCGACTGGGATTTCGTACTCGACCGCCTCCCCCTCGGACCTCCCAATGCGGTCACTTCCTTCTCTCCCTCTCAACTCCTTTATATGACTCTTGTTTAGAAGGCGCGCGGCGAGTCGGAGGATGTGAGGCAGCGAGCAGCACGGATGGGCAAGGAGGAAGAGGAGGAGCGGGTGATCGCCGCCAACGGCGACTTCGACTTCGACCTCGATGACCCCCTCGAGAAGGTGCTCCCCTCCCCTTCCCTCAATTCCTCTTCGTGTCGACTCTAAGCCGGGAAAGTTGCAGACTTCCCTTCGAGTTCCATCCATCTACGCGGGTCGGAGGGTGTCCTCGAAGCGCTCCTTGCGCAGCGAGGAGCACCATCGCTACGCTTCCGTGCGCTCCCTCTTCATCGACTTCTGCAACCGCACCTCCTCCCATGGCGTCCCGTTCTTCGGGTAAGAGCTTCCTTCTCTTCTCCCTCCCCTCCCCCGAAGGCGTCGACGTGGGAGTGACCAAGTCAGCGGCGAGTTCATGCGTGGGCCGCGTGCTTTTATATTCGTGGCATCGGCGGCGGCGCGACGGCGCCTGGGCGATGCACGCGCACGAGTTGCGCGACATCAGTCAAAGTTAATGCATGTCTTATGGATTTCGCAAGGGTTCCCCTGGGGAGGAAGGACAAGGTCTCCCGCGACTTCCTTCACACGAGGAGATCAAGATAAACAGAGAAAAGGAGGACGCGAAAAGGGAAATGGCTGCAAGAGGAGAGAGGATGTCAACGGGAAGAGGGTGAAATGAAAGGGCGAAGCTGTCAAAGAGAGAGAAGATTCTAGTTGAGAGGAGAGGAAGAGGAACCTAAAAGGGTCTCGTTGCAGATCGCACTCCTTCTTCGGCAAGGTGGTCTGGGTGTGCATCTTCATGTGCTGTCTCCTCTCCTTCCTCATCCAGACCTACTTCACCCTCACCGAGTACTTCCAGTACAGAACAATCATCGAGATGCAACTCAAATTCGAATCTGGTACGAACTAGAGAGAGGAAGAGCCTTGCAGCCCCGTTCCCTGCCGTTACTGTCTGCAACCTCAATGCTTTCAAGTACAGCGAACTAAAAGCCTACAGAGAAATTGCTCAAGCCGTGAGTTCTATCTATCATGAGAAGAAGCACCCGGTCTTTAGTTCTCGATCTTCGAGTCAATGGTGAACACGAAAGAGGGAGGCATTGGAGACATCGAGAGGGCGAAGGCCTGGCTCGGCACGGAGTTCGACCTCGAACTCATCCAGACTTTGTCCACTGGTGGCACGACAACCGAGGCCGTGCCCGTGAGAAGAAAACGCTCGGTTCAATATGCGCCCGTCTTCGTGAGATGCACCTGTCTGCACCCTTATGACCAATGCGTCCCACAGCGAAATCCGCTGGAGGTAAAAAAGGAGTACTGTAGAGCTGACCACTTGCAGTTGAACGCGTCAGTGTGCATGTGCTACGAGGATGTGAATACAGGCGACATCTGGCCGTGCTATCCGACGACGGTGTGGAAGGTGAAGAAGTGCACGCAGTGCTCGCTCTCCAACACCTGCGTCGACCCCGACAGACCGAATGCGACTCTCCCTCATAGTGCGAAGACACCTTGTCTCTGCCAGTCCATCTCCAACTTCTGTGTGGTTCATCCGAAGGACGAGATTCGATGGTGGAACCCAAACAACTACACCGTCCAACCCGTCACTCGCCCTCCCCCGGGACCACCGCCCGTCCTTCAAGAAGTCTTCGGCTACACCGACGACCGCAAGGACAAGGGAACAATCACGGCGGCCACCAAGGAGAACATCATCTTCATTATCGCGGCCATGTCGCAAGACACAAGGACTAATCTCTCCTATACACTAGATGAGTTCGTCATGAGATGCTCCTTCAACAGCAAGGACTGCAACATGACCAAGTGGGTTCATCTCTCAGTGAAGATGTTGAAGGGATTTCTCTCTTCACATGGATCCCGAGTACGGTAACTGCTACACCTTCAACTCGGAGCTGCGAAATGCGAGGGCCGGACCCATGTATGGCCTGCGACTTCTGCTCAACGTCAACCAAAGTGACTACATGCCGACGACTGAGGCTGCTGGAGTGAGACTCGTCATTCACGAGAAGGTGAGGGAGGAATAGAAGAGTGTTCATTTCTTAGGAGCAAGAGCCCTTTCCTGACACCTTCGGCTACTCGGCGCCCACGGGCTTCGTCTCGTCATTTGGTCTCAAATCTGTCAGTTCATTTTGACTCGGGGAACTTTTTGTAGAAGAAGCTCGAACGTCTGAATGCCCCTTATGGAGTTTGCACGTCGAACGAGACACCCAAGGGCTACATCTACGACGAAGAATACTCTCCTGAGGTCTCTCAAGTCAATATTCTATGAGAATTCAGGGCTGCTATCGAAGTTGCTTCCAAAACAGAGTGACACAGGAATGTGGTTGTGGAGATCCCCGATTCCCGCTGCCGCCTGACAGCAAACTCAAGCACTGCCGGGCCGGCAACAAGGCTGAACGTGAGTCTGGAGGGAAATGGAGAGGCTTCTTACAGGAACATGTCTCTCGAATATGTCCTCGGAGACGGGAGGAGGAGGCTTCCAGAAGATGCATGGCTGCAATTGCATGCAACCTTGCTCCGAGAACGTCTTTGAGACAGCTTACTCGGCTGCCGCCTGGCCCGCTGTCAGATTCAACATTGGCACGGATTGTCCAGCCGTCATCGACATCACCAACGACACCGAAGCGTGTACTGAATATTATCGGTAGCCCTTCTTTCAACTAGAAATACTTCCGTCTTTCCTAGAGTGAACACGGCTTACATCGAGATCTACTATGAACAACTCAACTTCGAGCATCTTCGAGAGACGGCTGGTTACACGGTCTGTCGCCCCTCTTTGAAGTCTCTAATGAAGGGAATTCCAGCTCGTCAACCTCTTCTCCGACTTCGGCGGCAACATCGGTCTCTGGATTGGCTTCTCTGTTATAACTTTCGCCGAAATCATCGAGCTCTTCCTCGAGATCATCTACTACTTCTTCTGTTTGAAGACGGCGCGACTGCGACGGAAGATGCGACAGAGGAGAGAAGAGAGACTCTACCAGTTGTCGGCTCCTCGAATCCTCAGAAGCAATGTGCCCGTGCCCGCCACGAACTTCCACTATGCGATGAAGAGAGATCTGACGACGGACACGGACTTCACCGAGATGGACGACGCCTAGTCCCCTCCCTCCCTCTTCCCTCACTGCGGGTCCTCACTTCTTTCACTTACTAGGACATGCGATTCCCTTCTTTCTTCTCGACTCGAAGTGGAGCACGAATAAAAGATTGACTAAGAGGAGAGAAGAGATCAAAAAAGTCGCGTGGGGAGTCTAGCGAATTGAGTTGGAAGCTGCCGAGCGGACGGCCGTCGGCGACGGACGCGGGCCGGCAATGCGATTGTGGCCAAGGGCGAGGACCGGCACACGCGAGACACCCCAAAGGCCATTTTCTCCCCTTTTAGGGATGGCACGAGGACGGAGAAGAACGTCAGAGGAACGGCTGAAGGGAAAAGACGGGGATCTGGGAGCTGTAAGTGACAGCCGGGAAAGGGGAAGGTGGAAGAAGTCGCAAGTTGTAGTGGAGACATTCAAGAAGGAGACCCTGAATAGACACAAAACGATGTCGTCGACACGCGAGGAGAAGGAGAAGAGGGTAAGAAGGAGTTGGAATGACGATGAGAAGCAGGTGAAACGAGGGCGCCTTCGAGAGTTGAGAGAAGGAGGAGAGAATATTCTGAGGCGGAAAGAAGGCGAGAACCCAATCAGAGTCCCGTCGACGAGGCGGGTCGCGTGGCAAAAATATTCCCCCTTCGCTCCCTTCTTGGAGTCTCTTTGAGTCTTCGAGGTGAATGAGGAACTGGGTCGAGGCTCTGTCTTCACTTGAATGGGGGGAAGAAAGATGATCGGGAAGCGAGAAGAAGAAGTTTTGGGGAAGTCGAGAGGCGAGCGGAGGGGACGCGCGAAAATTAGCCCCCCGGCGGTCGAGACGGCAAGGAGAAGGCGAAGAAGAAGGCGAGGAGAGGAGTGAAGAGCCACGGGGCGGAGAGCTTCTTCTCCGAGTTCTCAGAGTTGGACGCTCTCCTCGTTCGCCGCGCTATTTCCGACTCTCGAGTTAGAAGAACTCGGCGGAGAGCCCCTGGACAAGACTCTTCGGACGATGAGAGGGGAACCTTGATCGAGAGGTCTGGGAACGGGCGGCATACGATCGCGGAAGGAAGCAACGGGCGGCGGAGGGGACACAGAAATAGCGTCAATTTCGAGATTTCGGTGAAATTTGATTGGAAGTCTTTGTTGACACGGTGGCGACACCCCCTCCCGGGTGGCAAGAAGAAGAAGAAGACGGCCTCATTGAGATGCAGCCAGGAAGACGGCTGCTTCCGCCTTCCCGCGCTCTCTAGTCCCTTCTGCAGAAGATTCTTCTGCTCTGGTCGAGAGAGAGAGAGAAGAAGAAGCTGAACAATATGACGAGAGAAGAGAGGCGCTTGGATGAATTATGAAAGGAAGAGCGGGAGGCGGCACGGCGATGCACGAATAGAAGTGTGAGGACTCGCCGAGAGGAATTTGATTTCGCCGACGGCCTGCCGACTTTTTCTTCTTCGCCTCGCCGTCGCATGACGAGACAAGAACAGGAGAAGAGAGAAGAGAGAGCCGAGGGAGAGGGGACACCAAAAAGCGCCCCGCCAATCACCCCGCAGAGATTGCCCTCGTCACGTAGCAGACGGAGGAGGGGGGAGGAGGGAGGGGGACACGGTCATTTGAAGGAGAGAAGAGAACAGCTGCAAGCGAATGCCGTTTCGGGGCGAGGAGAGCTTTGCCTCGGCCAGTTTATTCAGTAAAGATTCGAGACTTTGTTGAGACTTTTCTCGGAAGACCAAGGAGGAGGGAGAATCCCGGCCTCTTTCTCCTTCTTCTTCCCATGCTCGGTCTTCCTCCATCGTCGCTCTTTTCTTGGACGAGCGCTCTAACGAATGCAGGCACTCGCGCGAATATGAAAGGCCGCGTGACCCTTCTGGGTGACTAGAAACACTAAAAGGAGAAGAGTTCTTCAAAGGAGTCAAGGTTGGAGATCAAGGACGAGACGAGAGGGGGATACTGGTGACAGAATGCCGGAAGACCACCTCAAAGAGGTTTCCGACACCCCGTCCGTCCTTTCCATGCACAACCTCCGTCGATGTCGTCGTAGAAGGAGGAGGAGGGAGAGACGAAGCGTAAACACGCGTGCCCCCTCCCCGCCCCTGCTCATTACTTGAAGGCGGCCTGCATACAAGAGAACAAAAGGATCTCGAAAAGGAGCAAGAGAAAGAATATGAAGAGGGAGAAGGGGAGCTGTTGGAGTAAGAGTAATCACTCTAATGCATGAGTGAGAAGAAAAGAGAGACGTCTGATTACCATCTTGGTACTCTGACTCGAAAACATGCTTCAGCTGCAATTTTCAAGATTAATATTTTCGGTTTCCCTCGAAGGAAAGGGAGTAAGAGGGATCGCCGGGTTCGCACTGC
>JAQIXL010000396.1:0-33481 GCA_034700245.1 Poikilolaimus oxycercus | reverse complement strand
TAGATCTCCTAGAGTTCTCCGAACTCCTGACCACGATAGCTTCTTCTCCTAGACACCTTCGGAAAAGTTGTCTGAGCAGGGCGAGGAACTGCTCGCAAGGAGACCCCGTCTTCTTCAGTTTCCCGGCGACCTGCTGTTCCCCGGAGAAGAGGAGCGAGTGTCGTCTCAATGTGAGTCTTCCTTCTTCTCACGAAGAGTCCTCAGCTGCCATGTCCATCTTCCAACTCGCAGTGCTTCTCCTGTGGTTCGTCTTTCTGCTCAACGAGAAGTCTTGCAGAGAACGACGCCTGGCTGAGTGTGTGGCGACGTGCGACGGCCCGTCTGCCCGACAAGACTCTCGGCGGCTGCCTTGCCGAGGTCTGCCGAGTCCCCGTGAAGGAAGACGCGGCAGGTGATGGCGCGTCCGGCGATCTTCCTCGGACTGGGGTCGCTGTGGACGGCGATGCAGGCCTTGATGCTCGTCCTTCTCTCCACGTCGCTCTTCTCGCCTCGACTTCGCGAGGGGGGCTCGTCGTTGCTGTGCTCTATGAGCAGCCGCGAATAAAGTCTCTTCTGCTTGGCCTCAGCGTCTCCTCCCACACAGCAGCCGCCTACATCGATCCTTACAGCAGGCCGAGGCGGCATTGTCCAGCTGTCTTCCCTTCTCGTTGATGGGAGACGCGGACGGCTTCTGGCTCTTTGAGGGCCTCGAGGAGGAGCCTTACGGTCTTCTGCCCCTTGTCAATCTCTCTGCCAAAGGAGGGCCCACGTCGACGAAGTATGCCGAGAGACTGGGCTCCTATCAGTTTTATCTCGCTGATGATGGACCCACGATTCTGGTAGGAAGGAGTTGGTCTTTGGAGTAGAATGCTTGTGGTCCAGGTGCCGGGTCAGCCTCCGGAGTCCTTCTATTGGCCAGGAGGGAAACTGCGTCAAGATGCCGGAGTTGTCATCTACGATGTGAACCATTTGAAGGTGAGCAAGAAGAGAGGAGACGGAGAGGGATGAAGGTGCGTGACGGCTCCCTCGACGCGGCCATCATCGCGGCCAAATTGTTCGCCGAGAAGAGGAAGAAGCCGCTGGACTTCGCCCAGTTCGACTTCATCACGGATGCTGTCAACCTCCAGAAGCTGTTTGCCTTTGCCCAAGAGGCAGGCGACGGTCTCTTCCGTATCGACTGCGAGCGTGTGGGAAGAACAGTGCTGCTCTCGCGCAAAGAGGCTTCCGACCTCATGGAGATTGGTAACTTTCGACCATTCCACTCTTCTAACACGCAATGAAGGCCATGTAACTTTCGACCATGCGATGAAGGCGAAGATGACCCGGCCTCGTGGCAAGTATTCCGACGGTCCCTTCTTCCAGCTCGTCGGCTACCAGTTCGGCCAGTTCCGACTTCTCGTGCGCTTCGAAGTGGATTGTGGGGACTTCGCGGCGGCCAAAGCTCCCCCGTGAGTAGTGGCGTCATCTGCTGTTTTGCTTTTTGTTCCAATCGATCCAATCGAGTCTCCCAGGGCCGAAGTGAACGCGGCTGAGGCGCTGCCAGAGAGGAAGACCTTCCCCGAGAACCCTCACATCGAGGTGATCGAGTACGGGAATGTGCAGCGAGATGTGCCCCTTCAACTCCTCACCACTTATCCTCAAGGAGCCGGGTTCCCCTTCTTCACTTGGGCACAACTCTTCTTCACAACTGCCGACCAAGTGAGTCACACGCACTGAACACTCATTACTCTCACAGGAAATTGTCGGCTGGTTCAAGGGCAACGGCGACTTCCAGAAGCCTGCTTACTACACTCAACAAGACGTCTCCAAATTGATGAAGCCCCTTCCTTATGTGGTCTTGAGTAAAGTGAGTCTAGCAATTGAGAGAACGAGGGTTTAGGTGCACGACTGTCTTGGGAAGATCAGCAAGTTCCTTGTCAAGAACGATCCAGACTTCCGTTGCGGACTCATCTGGAAGGGCAAAAACCATCTCGAGATCTTCGCCAAAGACCCGGCAGCCGATGGAGCCGTCTCGAAGGGCGTCCGCGACTTCTTGTCCACCATGTGCAAAGAGCCGGAACCGGAAAACGGCGACGCACCATCCACAACTGAGGTGGCAGCATCTGATGTTGCCGGCTCCTCTACGGCGTGACCCTTCTTGCCCTTTTTCTTTTCCTTTCGCGTAAATTATGTGCGTGTGATTGAGTGTGATAAATGATAAAACCTTAAATCTTCATTGACACGCATAGAACCCATTGAATCGCGTCATACATATCTTTGGAACAGAAAGAAGATGAAGAGGCAAGTCAGTAAAGATCCCTCGTTCTCTGCAATGAACAAGATGAGCAGAAATGGAGTCTTCACCTGTTCCCAGATGGAAGTCACTTGCGGCGGCACCGTGGGACGTGCGATGTTCGAGAGGGCGGACTCGTTGAGGACGAGGTGCGGGGGCAGACGCAGCCGCAAAGTGTTCAACCCGGCGTCTGTCACATTGTTGAAGATATTGAGCACGCGGAGGTGGCCCGTCTCGCTGCCGCTCGCGTCACTTCAAGAACAACAACAACTCACAGAAAGATGGTGGGGTCGATGTTATAGCAGCGGCAGAGGGAAAGCACTCGCAAGCGTGGCAAACCCTCAACCAAAGTGCGATACGCCTCCGCGGTGATCTCAGTTGAGTCAGACAGATCCACCTCATTCAGCTGCGGACAACAAATCACCAAATCGTCAACATCTAAACGAGAAAAATAGAATAGAGAAATGTTGTTACTAAGATCCTGCATGGCTCCAACGTTGGTTCCAGCCAAATTCAGCTTAAGCAAACTTCTCGGAGCTAACGTGCACACGGCTGCCGTTTCGGCAGCTCCCAAACCACAGCAACTCAAATTCAATTGCTCAATTCTAAAGCCAAACAGTAAATCTTACAATAGTAAACCTTTTGCACCCGGTGAAGAGAAGACGAAGTCCACGTTCGGTGACTCCTTTGCACATTGAAAGACAGAGCTGCGTGAGTGAAGAATTGCCTCCAATTGAAACAAAAACTTCAGTCGAAAGAGTGAGATTCTCCATGCTTAAGCACTACAAAGAAGAATTTAGAACAGTTTGTCACAAACTTGAAGGGAAATGCATTTGGAAAGAACGGCATTAAGATGAGAGGGAGAAGGGAAAGACGTGCTTCCAAGATCGAGGTGAGTAAGACGGCAAGTCGACGCATCGAGCCCAAGAGGACTGTCGTGCAGACGACTGAAGTGGATGACGGAGGTGTTGCTTCTGAGCACGCGAACACCCCGAGCAAGGAGGCAGTTGAGAGCGATAGAAGTGAGGCTGAGACCAGAAATGTCCACGCCGTGCTCCCAAAGCTCTGACGAACATCTGTATGAACGAGATTGAACACTCGAAGACAATTTACCCGGCAAAGTAGAACTTCTTACACGTTCGCATGGCAGCTGTGAGATCTTTCTTGTTGAGATTTTTGAAAATATGAATAAGGATTTCATCGGGAACTTCGTACTTGTTGAACGGATCTGAAACACGAAGTCACACCAGTGTCCGAAGTTTAAAGACTCACTACTTGGAGGAGAATTTGTCGAAACACGTCGGCGAAATTTGAAAACGCCAGGAGTTCGATAATAACTGACGACATCAGGCTTAAGTCGAATAATCCGGCCCTCCGATGAGGCAATATGCATCTTCTCGACCGTCGACCCTCGAACACGGACACCTTCAGAATGAAGTACGCGAGCACCTGAATTTGTGACAAGAAAAAAAAAGCCAACTGAAGATGTCGACGGATGGTGGTGTTCCCTGACGACGTATCGAGTCTTCGTCGAGCTCTCCAAGGACACGACGAGTTTTCGCACTCGAATGTTGAATGTCGTCAGCCGAAGTCTCCATTGCTTCGTCTCTCATTGTCAAAAGACGGCAATCTGCAGCAAGCAAGCAATTGCACATCAAGACGCCCGGAAACGAGACTGTTGCCTCGCTGCGCGCCCATCGAGTTGTTCACATTGCCCCGCGAGTCAAAACGAGTCTCCCGAGCGCCAATAAACGAGCAAATAACGACGAATGACCAGACATAAGCTCCCAAGCCTTTCTACACTTCCATTCGCAATTCGCGCGGGTAAAAGCTCGCGCGCCTTTGAAAATGGCGCGCGGCTACGGTAGCTATGAGATGATTGAGTTCTTCGCGGCGAGTCTTTTATTGTGCCGAGTGTGGTCTGACGCTGCTCTTATGACATGGATCTGGCGATGGTTGTTGTGCTGTGAGAGGAGAACGAAGGAGAAGGAAGACGAGCGTTTTATTGTGGACGCGCGACGAGGCGGTGACCCGAGACGTGGATCTAATTGAAAGTCTTGGTCGTCTTCTTTCCGGGAAGAAGAGATGGTGCAACGTGGGCGGCTAGGAAACGGCTGGGGCCGAGCAGCGAGTGGCGGTGCGTGCTGAGGCGAGACTCGCCCTCGTCCAGAGGGAAGCCGTTGGCGATTCCTTTGTGACCCTGCAAGCGACATCCACTCCACTTTGGGAGGAGGCACCCGCGGTGGCGGCGTGGGCGACGTCTCGTCGAACTCGTCCTCCTTGAGAGGAGGCAGGGCCATGGACGATTTCCAGGCGAGCGACAAGGCGTCGAGGGAGACTCGAGGCGAGTCGAAGTCCTCGAGACTGAAGCGCCTCTCGCGTGGCTCTTCACTTACGCGGGTCTTGCCAGCTTATTCCACTTGGCGTGACTATAATAGGTGTCGTGCATCACTTGCTCCTCGTCCTCCTGAATGCGCATCAACGAGCGCAACTTGTATCGGTTGAAGGTCCGTTCGTCTCTCAACGCCATGAACACCACCACGGAGAAGGTCGCCGCGAGTTCCGTGCAGAGGAAAGAGGCCTTCAAGAGGACGAAGGAGAAGCCTGAAGCTGTGAGAGAAGAAGACGAAGAGACCGTAGGAATAGTGGAAAAGGGGGTCGTCCATCTCGGTCGCCGGGTAAATTTTGTTGCCAACTTCCTTCGATACCGCCGACATATAGACGATGATGCAGGCAAAATTGGCAAGTCCGGCGAAAATGTGGATGATGGTGGAGCAGAGGAGAGAGCGATAGGGACGCACTCTCACCACACAAACACAGACGACGACGACGCCGGCCACGTCGAGAAGAGCCCCCGAGAGCATGAAGAAGCAAGCACGACGCACGGACTCTGAACAACCACTTGAGGGAAGGGGAGACGAGGCTCTTCTCACGCTGCACCGAGGTCGTCACGTCGGAAGGGTCTTCGTCCGAGAGATACGCGACGGCGTTGCAATGGAACTCAGTTGTGGCTAGACACATTTCTTCCTCCTTCAAGACTCACGATCGAGCCAGCAGAATTGCCACGGACCGAGAGTCGCATTCTTGAAGTAAACGGGCGGATTCAACTGGTCAAAGATTGAAAGGAACATATGAACGAAGCACCTGTTCTTCTGGAGTGAGAGTTTTATTCGGTGGAACGTAGTACTTGAGCACCTCGGAGGTGTAGAGCCACGTGTTGGTGGAAGTTCCTAAGGGAGTGAGGACAAGAGAGAAAGAGACGAACCGACAAGATTGTTGATGCAGGCGAGGATGGAGAAGACGAGTGATGCTTTCACGAGTTTCTGTCGGTTGACATGAGAGATCTTGATGAGTTTGTGTTGAGAGACTGGGATGACCATGGACTCGAACAAGTGGAGGGAGGAGGCGACAGAGAGGAGAAGGAGGCGCCCTCTGATGGAGCGCGTGAATGAGATTAGGCGAGCCTCGTCGACTTCCTCTCGTGGACGCGGCCTTCCAAGTGTTTTCGGCCCTTTCGAGGGTCCAAATGGCTCGTTACCCGAGTGGGAATTTTTCTAACATTTATTCCTCGGAGAGCCGCACGAGAGAGACTGAGGCTGAGGGCGTGCGGCGTTCACTCGTGTCCATCCCGCGACGGCCATCCCGCGTCCGCGCGTCCGAAACGCACGAAGGTCTGTGCACGCTTTCCAAAGCGAACGAATGTCTGAGCCCGCTTGTCGCCGGCTGTCTTCACTTCCTCGTCCCCTGACTGCGGCTGAGAGGGCGCCGCGTGCAAGCGACTCCGCAAGACGGCGAAGAGACGCGCGTCTTCCTCTGCCTGCACATCCTTCACAAGGACTTCCAGGTCGTCCACCACTGCAAGAGCGTCGTCCAAGAGCTGAGGAGACCTTTGGTGTTGGGGGAGGGCTGCGCGAGCACCGACGAGCCAACGAGGACGACGCCGAGCAAGAGAAGCGACTCGAGAGCAACCATCGCCCTCAAACAACCAATCTCAGACCTTCCAAGAGGAAACAAGAATTGCCTTCCAAGAATCGCGAAACCAAAGAAGAAATGCGTGAAAGCCAGATGATCAGAGACGATAACGAACTCTTTCTCTCAGCTACCGGGTAAAACAACAAAAAAGAAGGCCATACTGTGGAATCTTCTAGTTGACTTATGGGCAGACGCAAACCTTCACTATGGGATGCATAGAGAATAGGCAGACGTGAAGAGGCATACAATAAATAAGAGATGGTGGATGAGAAGGGGAGGGGAGGGGAGGGAAGAGAGGGGAGGAAGGGGAAAGGGAGGGGTGGCGGTTCGAAGGAGAGGGGAATCTCTCGTGACACTCGGTCGAGTCTTCACGGTGGCTCGCCTTTAATGAATAGTTGAGGACGTTGAAGGGGTAAGAAGGAAAAGGAGACCTCAGTTCGAGGTTGTAAACGGGTTGCTCGATTTATGAGCAATTGCAGCTGAGACAAGGCTCCCGACATAAAGGCGAGGCAATTCTCTTCTCACGCTGTGCACTCGTCCAGGCATACGGTAGAGCGGATTCGGGACTGAAACTTGAGCGTCGAGGGCGACGACTGCGACTCGACTCATGTGGCCGCCCCGAGTCCAATGTCATCGCCTCGCCTCGCCACGACAACGACAGCCCCGAGGAAACGAGCGCGCTCTCATATTCAACAACGGCTTTATCGATGGAGTTACGGACGGGAACGGGTCGAAGCAGGAAGAGGAAGCTCAAGGCGAAGGAGCTCGCATCGTGCGCAGCACACGCGCCCGCAGCTCCCTCTCGAGACGCTCCAGCTCGTCACCCGGTCCGCGAGCTCTCGCCCTGGGCACTCGGACGGGGCGGTCTCGACGCACCTGTCCTCCGCCTCGGACGCCGCCTTCCTTCGTTTCGCAGCCACCTCGTCCGTGAGTCGGTCGGCCAGCGGGCGCAGTTGATTTCGTTCGTGCTTCAAGAAACCCATTTTGTGACAAGAGAAAACATACTCTCATCCTCAACAGAGCCTCTTTCATTTCCTCGACCACTTCCTCCTCATCCATCTCATCCTGCGAGAAAAAAACAATTCATTAAGAAAGTCACTCGAACCTCGGTAGGACTCTTGTCTTCGCCATACTTCGCCAAGATCTCTCGATCACAAAACCGGCGAAACTTCTAAAAGAAAGAAGATCTACCGGAGGTTGACAATTCGGTCAACATCATCAGTTCATGAATAAAAAGTGCGATGAAAGAGACCAGCAGCTGTCATGGCTCGGCGGCCAAACAAATGACTAGCAGTAGGCGTAATGAGCCTTCCTCGGTCACAGATCCGACCCACGACAGACAAACCAATCACAGACCAAAACGCAAACCTCTGGGATTCCTTTTCGTTTCACGCAGCCGTCTTCCGCCTCAGTCAAGACACCTCCCTCTTCAGAGCTCGCAACTGTCTCGTGTGAGACATCAATCTGTTTTCAGTAAGTGATCAGTAGACAGGAAATGTACCTCAACACAGGACACGTCATTCGACTCGGATGTGTTGCGGATAAGGTCTAGCGCCTCGTCCTAAACAAACGTATCATTTTGCGATGTTGAACAAATAGACACCTCGTGAGAGCCAGAGCCGTTATGGATGGGAGAGAGGGAAGCGGATGTGGAAGAAGCGGAACTCGACGTCGCCGTGTCCCCGCCACTGTCCGTATCCTCCGAATCTGCTGACTCGTCGCTGCTCGAACTACTTTCGAGTGGGTCACCTAGAAAGTTTATCAAAGTACTTAGAAATGATGACGGTAATCTCACCATGTATGAGGGCCAAGATTCTCCTGGAAGACATGCCTTCCAGTTCTTCCGCCATCACTGCCTCCAACTCCTCCAGTGATGCTCCCTAGAAATAAAAACGTTGCAAACAAAATAAGACCCCTACCACCAAGGTTTGGGGTAAAATCCGTTCCAGATCGTTCTGAGGAATACAACGAAGCATTTCGCGCGAAAGTCGAGCTCGATCATCCACAATATCCGCGAGACTTTCAAGGTTATCTTAATCTCCTCATTGTAAAGCCCAATCAGAAAATCACTTGCCATTTTCATCGAATTCATCTGATGAACTATTAGATGCCGATGAAAGAGCCATCCTTCGCAAATAAACAAAAAGCGATAGTGCTAAACAGCAGAAAGAAACGCGACGATGCGCCAAACAATAATTAAGTACAGAGATACACCAGACGCAATCGAATATCTCGCAACGCAAGCGCAAATTTCAAGTTCAAAGTCTTCTAGGGCTTGTCACAACCCCTCGAGAAGCTTCAGAGTGATTTGACAAGCAGCAGATATGAAGGTCGGTAGGATGCCCCACACATTCTGCCCGGCTTAGCACCACTGCCAGATGTCTAGAAGATGATGAAGGTCGTCATTTCTAAAGTTGCCGTCTCCGTGACCGGCTTGTTTCTTCTCTGTCCAGTGAGCTCGTCAGGAACTAACAATCTGCAGTGTTTTTCACAAGAAGTGCTCTCATGGGTCGACTGTTGTGGCGTTCGGGCTGCGCGTGGTCGAGACGCTGGAAGACGACGACCACACCTCCCGAGCGTTTCTCCTCGGATCTTCTGCCATTCGGGATTCGAGACGAAGCTGACGCTCGGACTCTCGCCGAGGCCCTCGCCCCCGGGGAACGCAAGCTCGTCTTCGACGCGCTCCGAAGGAAGACCGTCGACCAGTACAAGGAACACGAGAAGGTGGCCAAGGCCGAAGTGCACATCGACGACCTCGTCACTCTCTGGTCTGCTTCATTTGTCTCTGAAGAGAGTGCAGGTATCTCTCTTTCATCCCCTTCTTCGTCTTCGGACTTTTCGACACGACCGTCATGATCTTGGCTGGAGAGTCCATCGACCACTGGCTCGGCTACCAGGCAGGCATTTCAGTGATGGCAGCGGCCGCCATGGGCAAGTCCAAGAACCACTCAGAGGCGTGCAGGCAACATCGTCTCGAATCTGCTCGGCATCGGCCTCCCCCACTACACACACGCCATCGGAGCTCGCTTCGGCCTTCGGTGAGCCATCTCTTGACTACTGAAAGGCAGACGGCCTGTGCTCTCGGTGGATCAAATGCAGCTAAAGGAAGTGCGTCTGGTGAGAGGCCTCGCACAGGTCGTCGGCGTCCTCTCGGGCTGCGTCCTCGGCATGTTCCCGCTGCTCTTCCTCGACTCGCCCTCGCGCTCCGACCTCGTCCACGACGACGACGAGGGCGTCTACGTGGGCGAGAAAGGTCTCTCGATCTTCTCTCCCAACGTGGCAGACGAGGACTCGCTTTGGCCGAGACGAGAGCGAAGTGGCGAGGAGTGGAAGCGCGAGTGGCGTCTCTCCGAGTGGGTCAGTCTCGACGAGGCACATCTCTCGCGCTCCTCCAGCAATCACTAGAGAAAGAAAGTCTTTCAATCCCTTGGAATAAATATGCGAGAGGAGAAGTCAAGTATGATGTTCTTGGACGAGTTTCACTTGGAGGGCGGCAGTGTTCGCCATCACTTCGTCGTGGTTCCCATCCCTCTGCCAAGTCTGCCATCGTCTAGAACAACTTACCTCGAAGTTGCCGTCAGCACCGTCGATCTGAGAGGCGAGACGGCCACAGGCCTGATAGCCGACTTTGTCGTCGCGAGGGGAGTAGACGGAGAAGACGAAGCTGCCCTCGTAGTGAGCTCTAGAGCCTTGACTTGGGAAGAAATCTCACCGAGAATTGACGTCGGCGAGGAACTTGGAGTTGCAATGGAGACCCTCGATGGCACTGCAAGAACCAAAAGGAAGAGGGAGGACACAGAGGAAGGAGCCGTGATTCGCTCCAGCCACTGAGATGAAGGTGTCGACGAGAGGGGTGAGTGGGGGTCCGAGACGTTCACCCGAGTCCACACAAGGTCCGCCCTTCATCGCCTGCACTTCTCTTCTCTTCAAGCTGAAAGGGGAAGGAACCTTGCGGGCGATGGGGCTGCCCATGGAGAAGCCGACGACATTCACCTTGCGTCGAGTGAAGGCTGCGACGGCCTTGATGAGAGTCCTCACCTGCAGTCTCTCTAGCCATCTCCTTCCCCCACCTGCTTCACATAGTCGCACTTCATGCTCACCATCGGAAGCGGCGTCTTGCCTCCATCCCCGTAAGTGGTGGCGAAGACACTCTCGTCGCTGAAGCCACTTCGTCGGAAGACGGCGGCCACATGGGCGAAATCCCCAGCCGTATTGGTTATGCCGTGCACGAGAATCACTGCTCGCTGCCTCAAATCATCTCTTCAGCGAGGAGCCACTCGCAGATCCAGTTCCTAAGAGAAGACAAGAAGACGACTCACCTCGAGCGTCTTCCTCCTCGATGTTCTCCCCCGCCGTAGCTCCCGTGGGGTCCGATGTCGTTGCGGTTCAGACGATCCGCCACTTCCCGTCCATATTGCTCAGTGACGAAGCGATGGAAGGCGGGCGAGAAGGAAGCGAGTGAAAGGGGCAAGAGGACGAGCAGCGGCCACATCCTCCAGCGGGGCAGCGCCATCTAACTGGTCGTCTGGCTATCCCCAGGAAAGCTTGATGAGTCAGCTCTTCTTCTCTTCTTAACCTCCTCCACAAGTCCGATTTCCATGTTCAACGCGCATCCTTTTCAAGGCAGCCTCCTTTCCTTAACTTCTCTTCAAGGAGTGTGAAATAAGTGGGCGCTTGCATAATGTGTGGCAGTGTTCACCATGTGGGGCTGGGGACTGGTCGTCCTCGTCCTCGGGGCGAATCTCGTCCACGCAGAGGTAAGGTTTCTCTCTCCTCCATGGCCGTCTGCTGGCAGCTCTTCCCCAACTGCACTCAGCCGAAGCGTCGCGATGGCTTCGCAGACAAGGAGACCCTCTTGGTGTTCGTCGTGGACGCGGGTCTCGGTCCGGAGCGTCTCCCGCGGGCGGCGTATCTCTTCAAGGGCCTCGCCTGCTCGATGCCCGTCATGGACGACGTCCGTCTCATGATGGCCGCTGTCTCTCAACGACACCTCCACTTCTCACCGCCTTCTTCGGCAGCGCAAGCAGACGCCTTTCTGAGCAGCGTCCTTGAACAACCCGCTGGTGCCACTTCTTAGATGATCCTAAAGAAAAGCCTTCAGCCGAAGAAACGGAGCTTTGCTCGTTGCTCGAGACGAGTCTTCGAGAGTTTCCCCTCAAGAAGGAGAGCGCGAGAAGGCACACGCACTTCGTGCTCCTTGTCGACTTCGAGACTCACCCCACTGGTTTCTTCTCCACTTCTCACTCACACACACATCTTGAGTGTGCAACTACGAGGAAGTGTTCCGTCGCGAGTCGCGCGCCCTCTTCCCGCGTCCCTCGACGGTCTTCCTCGACAGCCTCGTCGTTGGCGGCAGCGGTCAGCGACGGCCGGGGCAGCTCGCCCGTGTTCGTTCCTGGAAGGCCGTCGACGTGAGCCGTGAGTGGAACGAGAAGGAAAGGAGGGGTGATGCTGCAGAGCACAGTCTCTATCGCGCCACTCACATCGGTCAATACCGTGAGATCTACGCTGTCGGACTGACCTTCGCCATCGAGATGCGCGCCCGACTCGCCCACGACAAGAAGAACGAACTGAATGGAGACGAGCGCCTCGAGAAGAGCACACCACTTTCGGCTCGAAATACTAGAGAGACTTCTACTCGGTGAGAAGCTCCTCTTGAGGACGTCGTCAGAATGGAAGAAAAGAGGAGCGCCGTCCAAGAGGACGACAAGCCGCTTGGAAATGCGTCGACGATGTCGACGAGGAAGACACGTCCGAAGGCGTTCGCCGCGCGTTCTCATGTGGTGCGACATTGAGAAGGAAAGGACCATCACAGGGGCCGATGCAACCACTCGAGGACCATGTGCCCACCTCCTTCTTCAAGAAGAAGCCCGGCGACAGAAGTCCTTCGTCAGTCTCCTCGCCGCGTCAGAGAGTCCCGCAACTCATGGGCGCCAAAGAGAAGAATATGGACGATCCCGGAGAAGATAACGACATCAAGCAGTCTTCCGTCGCCGCGACAACCACCGCGAAGGACAAGACAACGGAGAAGAGGACGATGTCCAGCACCACTATGGGCGAGCCGACTGAGAACTTCCCTGATGACTACAATCAATTCTCCGAAGAGACGGACGTGCCAGAAACGTCCACTGAAATACCCACTACCGAATCGTGGTAGGCTGAAAGAGAATGACTCGAAGGCTGGCAGGAGTGTGGCCCGAAGTTGGTGGTTCTGGACGGTAATCGCCGTCTCTCTTCTCGTCATCTTCTTCGTGCTCTTCTTCATCGCCTGCTACTGCTTCCATCGAAAGACCAAGAAACAAAAGGTTCCCCTTTTCTTGCGCTTAGCAAACATTCAGAATGTGCCTAAGGCGCCTGTGAAAGCGAGTCGCAGCACCGAAGTGCTCATTCCACAGCCCGCGAGCTCGGGCCCATCCAAGAGGTCAGCGCGCACCAATACCCAATCAGCACGTGCTCCCGTTTCGGAGGTGAGTTGAGAAAGGTCGTCACTCGGCCACTGACAGAAGTCGCAGGCGTCAACGAAGAGTCAGGCACCGCCGAAGTCGGAACCTGCAGACGACGCGGAGGAGTCGACGCGCCGGGAGTGCTCGGTGGACGTGTCGACGCCGGTGGACGAGACCGAACCGGAACCGCCCAAGAAGGTTTTCCATTGTTGCAGACATATGAATCTGGAGTTCAGATGACGACCTCGGACACAACGGACATGGAAGACTTGGACACGCTGCGAGTTGGCGAGTGACCCACACAACGAGAACCCAGACGATAAACATGAAAGAACTATGCAAGGTGTTCATTCAACAACAACAAAACAAGTTCCTCGCCAAAATAAGACCCTAATCCGCCTCCTTATTGTTGTCGCCCATTTCATCTTGCGATCGCGCGCTATAAAATAAACTAAACCTCGTTAAATACAAACCTAGTAGACGGTTCCTGGCGAATGTGCTGCTTACTGTCTGCTCCGCTTTGGTCATCCAGAAGTTCAAAACCTTCCAACAATCCGCCTGCTTCCTCGATGACGACTTCTGTCTCGGTAACAGGGAGAGTTGCGTCCAGTGTTTCACGTGTCAATGCGTCGTTCGTCTTGCCTTTGGCGTCACCATCATTATCGAGCGCGACTGACTGCAATTCAGAAACTAATTTTGGCGAATCTACTAACAGCGACGCTTCCACTTTCGTCAGTAAGACCGCCATCGGTAGCATCGACGCCATCGATAACAATCAGACGTTCGATACGATTGTTCTCAGAGCTTTCTTCATCATCGCTTCCGTCTCCAATTGGTTCTTCGTCTTCAACGATTTCCTCATCTTCATCAATGCTTTCTTCTTGATATTCTGTTTCGACATTTTCACTTTCATCGCCACAACTTTCGTCTTCGTCTTTCGTCACTTCGTCGTCGACGACAATGACGCTGTCGTCCGATCCATGACTGGACACCGTGTCCGATGAAAATGTACGCGCACGCTTTGGTTCTTCTCCGCCGATCATGTTCATGTGACGCTTTCGAGAACACTCGATTTGAGTAGAACTGGCCCCACATGCTGCGCTTCCTTCCTTGTCGTCTAAAAAATCCAAAATTTTGATTAAGCTTACGCGCAATTATAGGTTCTTGTTCGCCAGAAAAGGCATCGGCACAGCCTTGGTGATCTTGCGAAGAAGTCTAAAGTGCTGCGTGAAAACAGTGCATAACATTACCTTCGTGTGCCGCGCTTTTTCGGTCTTTTCAGGAGGAAGAACTTCTTGAGTGGCAGCGTTGCTCTCACCAACGAAGTTCGCTGAGTGACATCCTTTCGGCTGGTTTACGGCGTCACTTGATGAGCCTTCCAATACTGCCGCCGTGGCACATGAACTTTCTTCATCCTGATGTGAAGAAGACGAAGGAGATCGCATTGCTGAACGACCGAAAAGTGCCGGAAACGTTCTCAAGGTACCACACTCCTTCTCATTTTCGTGGCTGACCGATGAGATGGCGCAACCTGAACTTTCTCATAAAACGAAAAGAAAAAAAAACCATCCGAAGTTATTGTGATCTCGTCCAGCGGTTCAGCATCATCAGAAACAATTGGGTCAGCTTGCGAGGAGCCTTGAGAATCACCGAGCAGAATATGTTCGACGTTATGCCTGAACTGTAATAAGCAAGACAAACTCTCACCGCATTCTCAAGAGTTCAAGCGGCACTCCATCTTCAGCTGTTCTGTCGCATGAAAGGTCGTCTCTTCGAACAAATTAGTATTCCAGCAAGTTCATGGGCTTACAGTTTTTCGAGAAGCTCTTGCCTCAGAACCATAAATTGTGTTTGAGCTTTTGATTCAATGATTTTCTTTTCCTCCAAGATGCTACGGAGACGCTCCTCCAGTTGCACGTTCTCAATGTTCAACGCACCGACAACCTTCTTCAACTGTTCCACTTCTTCTCTAAAAGTGTTAATTCATTTCCAAAAGTCGAGAAACATTTACCCACCTTTGTTCACGCAAACTCGCCAGCTTCTCTTCTTCCATTCGTTTCAGTCGATCCTCCATTTCTTTGACTATTTGAAGCACAACTTCGGTGCACTGACCACTGCTCTTCAAAGAAGAAACTTCGTTTCTTAAGTCCTTTTCCGTTTGTTGAAGACGTTCGGCCTCTTCTTCGAGGGTGTTATTTCGAACTCTAAAACAGGCTTACAAAATGGCAAATTTCCGTTTACCGCAGAAGATTGAATTCCTCTCTAGAATTCAACAAGGAAGCTTGAGCATCCCTACAAAGGTCCTCCCATTTCCTTAACAGTTCACTAGAACTGTCTCGTTTGTGCTGCAGTTTGTCTATTTCACCTCTAGCCGTTTCGAGTTCCTAAACATATTGTTGGAACTAGCATCGAACGTTTTGCACAGTTCTAGCTGCGGTTCGTTCACTCTCCAAAGATGACTCAAGTTGTTGCACCCTCTTCTCGAAATCCTCGACTAATTGAGATTGCTGCTGAAGTCGCTCTTCTTCAAGCCTAAAAAAATGAATAAGCCATGTAACTGTGACCACCTCTCAGACTGCTTTCTTTCATCGCGTAGGATCTCAATATGATGTGCAAGCTCTTCACATCGTGTCTTCCAAGTTTGCAGTTCAGAATCCAACAATACATCGCGACATTTTGAAGCCGAATCAGTAGTGGGCATCTTATAAATCTTGCACTCATTCTCAGCAGCATTCAGGGCGACCTAGAGAAGTAGTGAAAAAGAAAACAGTTGAGCAAACTCTGAGAGCCGATAACTCATCAACCAGCCGTCTATTCTCAATTTCGATACGGCGGATCTCCTCGGAAGCGCGCTCATTGGCTGTCGACACAGTCAATGAAGCGTCAGACGCTGTGGTCGTTGCTGAATGGAGCTTCGAAAGCAAATCGCGATTAGCTCTGAGAACAACACGTAATGTGAGCATTTACTAACCTTTGAAGAGTTTCTATGTTTTCAAACAGAGAGCGGTCATCCAAATCGATTTGAGGTGATTCCTTCTCCAATGCGAATAAGAGATGTTGAATTTGCTTCGAGAGCATCTCGTTGCTAGACTGCCACTTCTCTAGTTCCGTCTTTGTCGAGAACAACTCGCGCTGGTTTGCTTCTCTTATTTCGTTGTTGACACGGCATTGCCTTTCCGAGTCTGCCAGCTGGTTCTCAAGAACAGCAATCTAAGTAGTGGTAATCACTTCCAAACACGAACCCGTTCGTTCGCTGAGTCAAGCAATTCTTTTTGATGAAGCAGATTTGGTGCCTTTTGATCCAATTCGCTCACAATGGCTTTCATTGTGAATTCAAGCTCTTTGTTGACGTTCTTCTGTTCGTCCAACTCTTTCTGAAGGCACTACATGATAAACCAGTCTCTTGCACCTGAAGTTTGACATAATCTAAGCACGCGTTTGACAACGAGCCCTTCTCCTTGAAGACTGTTGCGGTCGCTACAGCATTTGTCGAGAGCGATGCGATTCTTGCTTTCGCTAGATCTTCCTTCATTTGAGCAATCTCAACAGCTACAAGGCGATAAGAGAAATGCAATACACAAACACCTGAAGCAAGGCGATCCCGTTCCGAAATTTCCTTCATTGTGGCCAGCTCGCTACGAAGCGCGACGACAGCTGCACGTGCTTCGGCGAGTAACGCTGCTTGACTCTCGAGACGGATCTTACAGTCGTCGAGCACTCGTTTCAGTTCCAGTTCTGTCTGCTTGTGCATCTTCACAATGTTGTCTCTTTCGAGAAGCTGCCCTTCGAGCTCTTCAACATTCTGTCGGCACAAACGAAGCTCTTCGACAATTTGATCTTGCACTTGAAACATAGCCTTTCTAAAAACACAACCAAAAAGGTAAATGATTACTATGACAACAAATTCACATACAAACAACAAAATCAAAGCGACAACGAGACGAAGCATTTTCATGCTGCAATTGAACACGCAACAACATTGGCCTACAGTTTGATTTGATCTAGATCAATGCTGCGGTCAATTTCGCACGCGCCTTCCGTCAATGATCATCTTTGCGCGCATCCGTTTCTTCTTTCATTCTATTGAGCGCGGAGAAATGGTTTCACGACTGGAGCCAAAATAATTGGCGTTGCTCAAGGTGCCCGGCGGCATGTTTCCCAGTTTCACGAGAAGAATTTGCGTTCTCGAAGCGGAACGAATAAAGAGACCCTTTCTTTACGTCACGCTTAGAGGCGAGGAAGTGCACTTGCCTGAGCAGCGGTCATGTTTTGTTGGGATTTCACATATCCTCTCTGATACTTAGTCCAATAAGGCATATTCTTCGATGCAGCAATTTTGAATTCAAAAAGAGTATTAGATGTTAATTGGAATGTCTCCCACAAGTTTATAAGGGACGAAAATTGAGACGAGGGTCAGAGTTGACTCGTCCTTCGTCGTCAGCCTACTCGTCACCGCTCACCGCGGCTCTCGCTCGCCGCCATTCAGTTCGTCCGCCTTCCTTCACTCAGCCTTCTTCATCACTCAGCGTCCTCAAGCGCCTCATCGGACGACGCAAAATGGCGCAGAAGGCGGCGCACAGCGAGAGCAACGAGACAGTCCAGGTTTCTCTTCTTCTCCTTTGTCACTCTGCAGATGCTCAATTTGCTGAGTCGCAATGGCTTCAGCATCACTGGTGTGATTGGTTCGTTGAAGAAGAAGAGAAAGAAGAGAGCGTCGACTTCAGGAAAAGGCTCGTACTCGAAGGTGAAGGTGGCCTACAGTGACCACTATCAGAGCAACGTCGCCGTCAAGATCATTGACAAGAGGTCTTTATCGTTGAAGAAGAGAATCTCCTCTCAGGCCGGGCACCGAGTATATCAATCGCTTTCTGCAGCGCGAGCTGCGTATCGTCCGCGACCTCGACCACGACAACGTCGTTCGCGTCTTCCAGGTTTTTCTTTCCTCGGCGAAAGAGTGCAGATCCTGCAATCGGGTCCCTATGTCATCATGGTGGAGGAGTTCGCCGAGAAGGGCGATCTCCTTCAGAAGGTGGAGAGTTTCCTCCAGTCTGAAGACATCGCAGGTGAAGCGCCTTCGTCGGGTGCCCGAACACGACGTGCAGCTGCATGCGCGTCAACTCCTCGAGGCCCTTCGAGTGAGTCTTCCCTCTCCCTCTGAGAGAAGGACTACAGTATCTGGAGGGACGACAACTCGTGCATCGCGACCTCAAATGCGAGAACATCTTCCTCGACGCCTATGAGAACATCAAACTCGGGGACTTCGGCTTCGCTCGCCATCTGCGACCGGGCGAGTCGTCGGACACGTTCTGCGGCAGCCGCGCCTACGTCGCCCCCGAGATCCTTCAGGCAACACGTTATGAGGTGAGAGAGAAGAGAAGATAGCCGAGGGAACAGGGACACGCCGCCGACGTCTGGAGTTTCGGCGTCGTCGTCTACGTGGCAGTCACTGGCTGCATGCCCTTCGACGACCGCGACGTCCACAAGATGCTCAAGAGGCAGAAAGATCGTCATGTGAAGTGAGAGAGAAGAGGAGAGAGAGAGGAAGCAGATACCCGTCTTACCTTTCCGAGGACATCGAGCGCTTCCTCTTCGACATTCTCAATCCGAATCCACGTGAACGACCCACTTACACGGAGTGAGAGAGGAGAAGGGCGAAGAAGCTCCCTTCAGACTCATCAACAAGCCCTGGCTCTCGGCCGTGCCCTATCTGATGCGTGGCGCCTCGCCCGGCGCCTCGTCCGAGTCGGAGAGCAACCCTCACACAGCGGGACACTGACAAGTGAGCACTCATCCTCCTTCCACTTCTCTTCTAGATGCTGGAGAAGCCAGAATGAACTAGAAACCCCGGCATTGCCCCCTGAATAAAGCCTTCTCAGAAAGTTGTTTATTAAGAAAGAAGAGG
Source organism: Poikilolaimus oxycercus (assembly GCA_034700245.1). NCBI lineage: Eukaryota > Metazoa > Nematoda > Chromadorea > Rhabditida > Rhabditidae > Poikilolaimus > Poikilolaimus oxycercus. The sequence continues at coordinate 14,913 of JAQIXL010000396.1, read as the reverse complement.
AGGAAGAGGAAGAGTGAAAGGAAGATGTGGAATGTCACTTGAAAGGCCCTCCTCGTCTTCCTCTTGAAGCAGCTCGCGGCACATAGACTCCTCGCTGGGGACGCGTCGGACGACGGGGACGGGGGTCCGTGTTGCTGAAGGAGTTCTCTCAGAGAAGAACACTCACCTGGAGGAGCACTGCTCGTCGGGGTTCGCATTGTAGACGATCGGCGTCCTCGGCACTCGCTCGACGGCTGGCGCCGCCGTGTCCACCTCCACCACACTCGCCGCTTCTCGCTCAGTCTCGTCTTCGACTTGCACTCCGTCGTCTTGACCCGGCTCCTCCTCCTCCACGCCCACTTCCTCCGCATAGTCCGACTGAAGCCATTCTCTTCTTCCTCGCAGACTCACCTCTTCGTCTTCGATCTCTTGGATGTCGTCGTCCTCGTCGAGAAGGAACTCGTCGGCGCCTCCCTCGTCCTCCTCCAGCACCTCGGCCTCTTCTGGACGACGTTCACTCGAAGAGATCGCGTCCTCGGCGGGACTCTCCCGCGTCCTCTTCGCATCGCCCGTCTCCTCGAGCACGTCGAGTGGGCGCTTGCGAGCGGGCTCGGCGCTGCTCGAGGAGCTGATGGCTGACGAGAGTTCCGCGTTCTCCTCTCCCGCGACCTCCGCCTCGAGTGACTCGCCCACGTCTTCTTCTCGCGGTGTCACCTTCAATTCTTCTATCCAACCTTCACGAAGACATACAGCGACGACCGTCGTCGAGGAGGCGACGAGTGGAGGTGGAGGAGCTGTCGCGGGAGGCGTAGCCGTGTGAAGAGAAGGGGGGATGCTGGACGACGGCTCGAAGGGGACAGGCACAAGCGGCGTCTCGCTAGCCGGAGCAGAGTGGCCGAAGAGAGCGGCGAACCTGCGACGTCCTCCTTGTCTCTTCCTTCACTCACTTGGGGGGCGCTGTGGTAGGCGGCGACGTGAAGACGCCTCGAGGGGCGAACGAGAAAGTGGGCGTGTTGCCGAAGACGAGCGCCGTTGTCTTGGGAGCGGCGACTGCCGGGAAGACGCTCGTCGACACGGGGGCTGGCGAGGGACTCGCCAAGGGAGCCGGAGTAGGCGTCGCTGCTGCTGCCGTCGCCCTGAACAAGGAATTGGAAGCGAAGAGAGGGACGAACAAAGCTGCGGCTTGCGCGCTTTGAAGGCTGTCGAGTTGGAGACGAAGACCCTCGGTGAGGGTCTTCTCGTCGTCGAGCGACTTCTGGAGAGTCTCCATCGAGCTCTTGTTCCTCTCGAGCATTGAACTCAGAGACTGCACACGCAGATTCTTCTCATCTGAAGAGGTCTCGGAAGAGTAGGACGCCCACCTCTCTCGCCCTTCACTTGCTCGAGTTCCTCCACGAGCGCCTTCTCCTTCTTCTCCAACTCGGCGACCTTCACTTCGAGGGCTGTCGTGCCGGGCCATGCTGCCTTTGGAGTGCCCCCGAAGCCCGCTGCTGCGGATGCAGATTGTCGCAGGAGTTCGCTGCATGAGGTGAAGGAAAGGGAAGGAGCTCACTCTTTCTCCGAGAGTTCCTTGGTCTTCGTCTCCACGACCACTTCCAACTCGCGCACTTTGTCTCGATGCTTGACGGCGATGTTGCGTAGTTCGTTGAACTTGGCGATGGCCTTCTTGGCACGCTCATCCGCGTCGTTCTTCTGCTTCCTGCAAAGAGAATGAAGATGGGGAAGGGAACCCACTCGAGAGTTTCGTTCTCCTGCAAGGCCACCGACAATTGGTCTTCTATGGTCTTCTTGTCGACTCCCAAAGCTTCTCCCTTCTTCTTCCACTCCTCCACTTCGTTCCTGCAACTTCTTTTCCTCTTCCTTCCTCCTCACGTCAAATGGCGGATCTTCTCGAGGGCCACTCTGTTCTGAGTCTCTCCGGCTCTCTTCGTCAGTTCCGCGTTCTTCATATCGTATTCGTGTTTGAGTCGCTGCACCTCGTCCTCCATCAACTTCTTCTGTTGCACTATCGAGTTGTTCAAGCTCTCCATGGTCGCTTGCTACAAAAAGAGTGAGAAGAAGGGAGAAGGAGACCTTGGAGAGAAGAGCGTCGAGTTCCTTCTTGAGAGCGGCCTCCTTCTGAGCAAGCACCACGTTGTCCTCTTGCACTCGCTGCAGAAGTTCGAGACGTTCAGCGAGGGCATTCTTCTCAGCCAACGCCTTCGCCTTGCCTTCGGCCTCGACTTGCGCTCTTTTCGCTTCTTCCACAAGATTGTCCCTTTCGGCACGCAGTTCGAGGAGCTCGGCACGTTGTCGACGAGCCTCCACCTCAGCCTTCATGACTCGCTCGAGTGCCTGCAACTCTTTCCTCCAATCTCTTCTCTCCTCACCTTGTCCTTCTCCTCTCTCATGTACTGGAAGACGGGGTTGATGGTGGCGACGGGAACCTCCTCGCCGCTCTCCTCGCGAGTCTTCTCCAACTGAGCCATCAACTAAAAAGACAATTGAAGGAGAAGGAGAGAGGGACGGACGAGGGCGCATTGCTGGGCGATCTGGTCGTTCTGGTTGCGAAGCTGCGAGACAACGGCGTGGGCCTTCTCGAGATCCGAGCGTCGTTCTTCCTCCTTCAACTCGCTCGTCGCTCTGAGTGTGGCGGTCGTCTCCTCGGCGATGTGAAGCGAGCTCTCCAATTCCCTCAGCTCCTGCATCTTCCCTTCGAGGTCTTGGTCGAGCTGCTCCAGACGAGCATTCTGGACGTCCGCTTCAGCCAGACGAACTCCATTTTCTGCTGTCAACTGAAAGAGAGATCTGAGCGGGAGACGGGCACGCGCCTTCTGGTTCTCTTCTCGAAGAAGAGCGAGACTTTGCTCGGCACTTCGACGTTGTTCCTCAAGAACCGCGAGACGCCCTTCCGTGTCGGCAAGTCGCGCCTCGGCGACGGCGACCTTCTGAAGGAGGCTGGCCCGCTCTCTCTCGTAAGTCGTCTGTTTCTCCCCTGAGAGACGCGCGTTCTCCTCCAATTCCTTGTACAACTCTTCGAAGCGAGCCGACCTAAGAGTGAGAGTCTGAAGGAAGAGAGAAGGGCTACTGTTTCTGGAGTTGCTCGTTGAGTTGTGAGATCTGAGTCTCGAAGCGCTCCTTCTCGGCTCCTCCAAGAACACTTTGTTCCTTGAGAGTGCTCTCCATGTTCTCTCCAAGAGAGAGCAACGAGGCCACCTCGGCTCCCTTCCTTGCCAGGTCCACTTCTGCCTCAGCGAGCTTTGTGCGCAGTTCATCCATCTAAAGGAATGAAGGAGAGAGAAGGCGAAGGGCACCTGAGTGTCTGCATAGTGGAGTTTGTTCTTGAGTTGCTGGACTTCCTTCTGCAGACGTTCAGTGTTGCCTCCTGCAACTTCTCCTTTCTTCTCCTCTTCCATCTGCTCACCAAAAGTGGAGTCGATGCTGTTGATCTGTTCCTGGAGGGCCGCGTATTTGGCTCGAATCTCGGCGAGTTGAGTGTGGGCGGACTGCTCGCTTCTCTCGAGACTCTCCACTCGTTGCAGAGCCAGATCACGCTCTCCTCGCAGACGATTCGCCTCGAGACGCGCCTCTCCTCGCTCGTCCGCCAGTTGAGCGTAGAGAGAGTCGCGGGTCGCCTTCAGACTGTCTCTCTCGGCGAACAACGAATCCCTGAGAGAATGGAACAAGAGAAAGAAAGACAGACTTCTGCTCCTCGACTCGAGACAGCTTCTCCTCTTCCACTCTCTTGAGACGGGCTTCCATCTCCTTGACCGTGAGAAGCATCTGCTCCGTGTAATAACTCGAGGACTTGAGAGCCGTCAACTCGCTTCGGAGCAGTTCCTCGTTCCTCTTCGACCTCTCCACTTCATCTGTCAACGACTGATTCTTCACCCTGCAATCCAGTCTTCTTCTTCTCTCTCTCTTGCCTGAGGATCGACAGTTCCTCTTGGTTCTTGAGAAGGGCCGTCTGTGTCTCTTGACAGCGGAACTCCCACTTGCGAAGTTGCTCTGTCTGCGAGTCGAACTTGAGCTTCGCCTTCTCCAGTTCCCGGGTGCAAGCCTCGAGTTCCTGCAAGAGAGTGAAGAGGAAGGAGTGGGAGACCTTTTGAATGGCCCGACTCGTCTCCTTCTGGAATTCCATGTCCGACTCGAGACGTCCATTCGTGGTGCGCATCTCGGAGACGATGGCCATCTGCTGTTGAAGACGCTCTTCCTGCAGTCTGCAGAAGAAGGCTCTTCAGAAGAAAGAACTCACTCCTCGATTCGCTTGCGTTCATCTTTCACGAGTTGGAGATGCTGCGAGAGACGCTCGCTCTTGTCCCTCCATTCCTTGACATTCGCCTCGAGTTCCTTCACTTGCTGGGACACCTCGTCCGTCTGCAGCGAGGAGCGACTCGTCTCGAGCATCGTCTTGTACGCGCTTCGCTGTTCCTCCGCTTTCTCAAGAGCCACCTCAACATCTCTTTCCTCTTGTTTCTTCTCTCACTCACCTTCAACTTGGAGATCTGCTCCGAGAGGATCTTGTTGTCTTCAGCAGCAGCATTCAATTCTTTCTGAAGTCGGAGTTCTTCAGTGGCCTGTGCTTCGCGTGCCGTCGAGGCTGCCGAGGCCTTGAGCGTGTTGAGTTCCGAGAGAAGTTCCTGGTTCACCCTGCAAGTCGGGTCTCAGAGAGAAGACGAAGGAGACCTCTGCAGAGAGCCGATGTTCTCGAAGAGAAGACGATCGTCTTCGTCGTTGAGAGGAGGCGAGTCGGAGTCGCGCACCGACCTCTCTCGTTCCAAGGCGAAGAGAAGGTTGTGGATCTGCTTCGACATGGCTTGACCATCTCTCTGATGACGTTCCAACTCGGCGCGAGTGAAGACGAGCTCGCGTTGGGCGGCGTCTCGCTGCGTCTCCACCTTGAGTCTCTCGTTCTCGGCGAATCCGAGTTGTTCCTCGAGACGTTCCACTTCCTCCACCGTGCTCTCCAGAAGCTGCTTCTGTCGAAGAATCTGTGGAGCCTTCTCCTCCAACTCGTCTATTATCGACTTCATCGAGTGTTCCAGCTCCTCATTCGTTCTCTTCTGCTCTTCCAGTTCTTTCTGAACGAAGAAATATGGAGAAGAAGGAGCAACGAACCTGCACTTTGACATGTTCCATGCAGATGTTCGTCAACGAGGTCTTCCCCTTCAGAAGACGCGTGGTCGCGGCGGCACTCGGGGAGAGGACGGCCATCTCTTCCTCCGTCAGAGTCACTGCACAATTTGTCTTCTCTCTTCCAAGACACTCACATCGATGTTGGGAATGCAGGAGCTCGTTGGCCTTCTCCAGTTCTTCCGTGAGCTGCGCCACTTTCGCCGCTAAATTAGAAAAAAGAGTAAGAAGAAAGAAGGGTCTCACCTGAAGAAAGTCGGTGGTTCTCGGAGGTCTCCCTCTCAGCTTCGAGTTGTGCCTTGAGGGCGAGGACTGCCTGTTTCGACTCCTCGAAGAGTTCTCCCTGGATGTGGAGCTTGCTCTTGTAGTCATGCAGCAGTTGTTCCAGTTCCGTGCGAGCTTCGTTGTAGACGACAACAAGTTGCTCCTTCTTCGACAGTTCCGTCTCGAGTTCCTCCAGATTCCGCCGATTCTCCTCCACCATCTAGAAGAGTCTCCTTTCCAAGTCTTCTCTCACTTCTTTCGTGCGTTCATTCAGATCGACGAGGGTCTTCTCCCTCAGCTGCAAGTCTCGTCTTGCCTCGTTCACCTTCCGCGTTGCCTCTGCTTTCTCATCACTGAGACGATTCTTCTCGGCTTGCCAGGCGACCTCCTTCGATGTCTGTTTCTAGTTCAATCAATAACTCCAAAGGGAGACCTGTGAGAGTCGAAGCTCCGTCATGCGGTTGTCCTTGTCGGCGAGTTCTTTGAGGAGCCACGCCTTGGACCTCTCGTACATCTCCGTCTCATTTCTAGCTTTCTCCCTTTCAAACTAAATCGAATCAACTTCTCCCTCCACTCCAACCGTGAAGGAGGCCTTCTCCTGCTCGAAACTCCTCACCCGCACCTGCAACCCCGCCTTCTCCATCGCCAACTCTTTCAACTGATCTCGAAGATTCTGCGTGTCAGCTGAAATCTCCGCCTTCTTTCCTGGAGAGAGAACTTACAAGAGAGGATCTGTTTCTCCTTGTGAAGACGACTGATGAGGGCGTCGCGCTCCTCCTTCTCTCTCTGAAGAAGTTCCGTCTTCTGCTCTGCTTGCATCTCAACATTCACACATTCCCTTCAAGAGGATCAAGAAACCTTCTTCTGTGCAAGATCATCCCTCGACAACTCGAGTTGATGATACAGACGCGTGCGCTCGCTGAGGTCTGTCTCTGTAAAGGAGGAGGAGTACTGTAATGGGAAGAAGCTTCACCTCGTTGCTTGATGCCTCGGACGAGTTCCTCGACGGTCGAACTGAGCTCCCCGTATTTCTGCTTCACATCTCCTAATTCTTCGGACAAAACGAATTTCTGTTGAGCTGCAAGAAGTGCTTGAATGCTTCTTTCTAGAAGTCTTCTTACCCAATTCAGCCAAAGTATTGCGAAGGGAATCGAGATCTTGATTCTCCTCCAAGACTATCTCGGACGGCGCGACTTGGCTGCCACTCGCCTCTAACTCGGGATCCATCTGAAACACAGTCTTGATCTGAGAGAAGAAGCCGCGGCGTCGTGGAGAAGGAAGGGGGAATGAGTTGAGAAGGAAGTTCGTGGAGGAGAGACACGAAGTGAGAAGGATAGCAGGTTTGAGTGATAAAATTCCTTCGAAATTCTCACCTTTTGAATGCGAAACTGAAGGGACACACGCGGTGCGCGTCCCCCCCCCCTTCCTTCTCCTTCTAAGAAGGAGGGCCTTCTCTCTCATGAAGAGCATTGAAAGCAGTCGGGAATGCAGTTTCAAAGACTGTCAAGATGTGACACATTCAAAGATTCTTCTGTCGAACATCTTCCTTTCAGACTCCTTCATCTTTCTGTGAGGAGATCTCCCTCCACAGGTCTTCCGTCTTCATTGAAACAAGCCTCCAAGAGTCGAGGTCACGAGAAGATCTCCGAGATGTCTTGATGGCTTGTCTCGGATGTTCCCAGAGAAAGTCACGGGAACACGCACTTCTTGTCCCAGGGGGCAGGTGCCGCTTCTCGTCCGCCCTCCTCCTCCCTTCCCCCTCTCCCTTCCTTTCCTCCCTCCCCACTGACCCTCGGAGGCGTGGCCAGTGGTCGATCTTCCCTCGGCGATTTGCCGTGTTCCCCTCGTGTGCCGTGCCCGAGAGGGCTGTGTGGAGTAGCTGCTCGAGGCATTGGTCACTGGCGGAGGCTTCATCGATTGGCGAGCAGCGTCTCTTGGAGAATGGAGTCGGTGGAGTGCATCGGGATGCGCCCCTATCCGGGCGAGCCTCTCTCCGCCAGTCGTCTCAGAAGGATCCGCGACGAGCAGGCGCCCCTCCTGCTGCAGCAGAGTCCCGTCAGTCCCCCTTACATCCGCGCCTCCTCGTCCAGGTTTGTTGTGTCGCCTTCTCCCGAAGAGGACCTGCAGGGTAACAATCGATGACGAGCCTCTGCCGCCGGCTCCTTCTCTTTCGAATGGACACGCTCGGAGTGAGCACGGAGAGACGGATAATGAGGTGAGAGGGACGAGGCGGGGCGAGTTTCAGGTGGACGAAGAGGTCCATTCCATGTTCCACAAGGAACCCTTCGTCGTGCCCAACAAGTCTCAAGTTCTTTTCTACTTCTCTTCCACCAACAGCGTCAAGATCGCGAGGGCCGGCAACGAACTTCAAGTGAGTGCAAGAGGTTGAAGGCGAGAGTCTTTCTAGGTGACAGACATGGCCGATTTCCCCCTCTTCGACATCTGGACGGAGACGTTGTGTGCCTGGTCTCCAGGACCCTGGGTCATCGAAGCTTATGGCAGACGCGTGCTTCGGATGGAGGATGGCGGGGGAGAGGGTGGCGGGGTGCCCTGTCTGAGACGACCCTCACTGCCTGTTCACATCTCGTTAACAGATTGGAACGGCGATTTGATCGGCTTCTTCTCGCCGGGTCAGACTTCTTCTCCCTTCTCAATTCAATTCTGAGAATTTGATTTGAACGAGGCATTTCAGGAGACCCGTACTTGATCAAAGGAAACGATCGAGTCACCCTCGCCCGATGCATCCACGTCGATGCTGCCAGGTGAGTTCTCTCTCTCTCTCTCTCTCTCTCGCTATTTACACATGGAATGCAATATCAACAGAAATGAAAGGAAGAAGGGAGAAGACGCCGCTTGCAGGGAGGTCTGGGAGTGTGTGCTCGAAGGCTGCGAGAGATGCGTGGCGAGACTCGAGAGGGGGAGACTGCGATTCCTCGCGCCTCTCGGCTTCCAACTCAAGCTCCTCATCCTCGCCTGCCTCGTGCGCATCTCCGGCACTCCGAGTGCGCGACGCTCGTGCTGGCCCTTCGGCTAGTCCTTCGCCGTCTCCTTCTCGACGATCCCCGTGAAGGTCGTGTCTTCGATGTCCTCGTCGTCGAAACGCTCGTCGTCGGCGGGCTCCACGCTGCCGAGGGCCGTGTCGCGGTCCATCGCGTCGTCGGGGATCGGCTGCATCTGCACCGAGGGCGCTCCCTTGATCTGCACTCTCTCCTCACTGCTCAATCTCTTCTTTCTCCTCACCATTTTCAAGTTCTCGATGATGTATTGCTTGATGGCCTGAAGATATTCCTTCGTGTTCATGTTCTCACATCGCCGTGTCAAACTCGGTCTCAACGAGTACTCGGGGGCGAAGAACTCGTGGTATTCTGAGGAAGAAGGGTCTCTGAGAAGAAGCACGCACCTGAAGAGGCGGGGATGCCGTTCTCAAGGTCCATGTCCACAAGGATGCCAGTCTCGTTGGCCCAACATCGAGCGACGTTCTTGAGAGTGTAACCGCCCCCTCCAAGGACGAGCATCGGAATGCCCATCTTCTTCACATAATCGACACAAGCGCCGTGACCTGCCAGCACGTCTTCTCCCTTCTCCGAGTGGCCACTCACCGCCAATACTCAAGTTGAAGTTGCCCAGACGATCACAACAAATGGAGTCCGCTCCACATTGGAGAACGATGACTCCCGGCTGGAAGTTGTCGACGGCCGAACGAATGACGGCTTGGAAGAGAATGCGGTAGTCTGTCTCTTCTCTCCTCTTTTCCCTCTTCACTCACCATTGTCCTCGATGCCTTCCCTCAAAGGGACGTTGACGGAGAAATAGCGTCCGGTGTCATGGCCGATGTCGTACATGTCGCCTGTTCCGGGGAAGAAATTGGAGCCGTAGCGATGGAAGGAGACCGTGAGGACGCGGTCCGACATCACGAAGGCCTCCTGCACTCCGTCGCCATGGTGGATGTCGATGTCGATATACATCACCCTACACATTTTTCCTCTTCTTCTTCTCTGTCTACTACCTCTGATGATGTTTGAGAAGTTCGAGAATGGCGAGGACGATGTCGTTCACATAACAAAAGCCGGAAGCGTCGTGCTTCTTCGCGTGATGCAGTCCCCCGGCCCAGTTCATCACAATGCCAGAGGCGCCGTGATTCAGACGCACGGCTCCTTCGAGAGAGCCTCCAGTGTACATGGTGCAGAAGTCGAAGAGACCCTCGAAGACGGGACTGACCCTTCACTCACGAACATCAACAAACCAATCATCACCGAAGCAGAAGTTCGGGAATTCCTTCTCTAACTCTGCCGAACAACCTGGCGCTGCTCGCTTCAAGAATTCAACATATTCATCTGAATGGAATCTACAAAAGAATTGCGTTCCGTCAGAGAGACCAAAAGCAACCTGCGGAAATCGAGTTCTGAGGCCTTGGGTGGAAGGCGGATCTCCATGTATTGGGCGAGGCCGTAGTGCAGAACGAGGCTGTGCATGGCAGCAAGCCGTTGGGGCTTCATTGGATGTCTCGGACCATAATGGTAGTTGCCGACACCTTCCCGGTAGTAGTAAACGATATCGTTTCGTCGTTTACTCATTTCTTTCAACAATGCTTCATTGTTCTTGATTCTATCGGTACCCAAGGAAAATGAACCACGGCTTTCATAAAGGTCTTACACGTGTTTAATTTCGATTATTTAGGCATAGAGTAGAGTGAGGATGTGTGGAAGAACCAATGTAACAGACAAGACGAGACCGACGTCGCTGGAAAGGTAGCCGCAGAAGGAACACGAACGCTGATCGCACGGGCACTTTGAGCACAACAAAAAAGGGAAAAGCTCTCGCCGAGAGAGTGCGGATGCTTGCAACTTTTGGACACCTCAACCGTATGAGATTGCTTAGCCATCATTGATGAGTGAAAAGTTGACGAGTGGTACTTCAATTGCGCTTCTTCTTGATGAACATTGGCCTTCACCGCGTCACATCACAAAGCTAATAATGGGGAGAGACAAAAAACCAAATTACTCAAGAGTGACCCGTAAGCAGGACGTCAGAACAAAAAGTACAATAAGGTAGCCCATAAGTTAGAGTGAACCGTCGCTACAGTGGAGTTCAGCCAGGAGTTGTGAAAGAACAGATCCGCTCTCGAGACGAGACAAAGCCAGCCAACAGAGTTGACGTTCATAACGACGAAGAAGTCTGTAAGAAAGCATTTCACGAAGAAACTTTTCTTACCGTCTTCCCTCAAGCGAATAACGGGCCAAGTTCCTAAGTATAAGACTGCTCGTCAATCGAATGCTCTTCGTCACAGGCCCCTCCGGCTCATCCTAAGAAGTCAGCATTGAAGAGAAGAAGTTACCGTCATGTCTTTAGGTAGGAAATTGAAAGCGTGTCTTCGTATGGCCTCAATGGCAGCATGCTTTGAGTATCCCGGATGTTGAGGGACTTCAGAGGAAGCACTCGGTTGATAAGGACGCGGTCCCTTTGGTGCCAAGCCTTCGGCTCTTCTTTGCGCAGTCAGACGGAGACCGGCCTCGCTCACATGATGATCTTGTAGATGGGTAACCAGGGACCTACACATGTTGTAAAGATCAAATGCACAAACCATTTAGCTCTAGGTGTAGCATCGCATCCGGGCCATTGGCAGCGCTCCATTCCTTCTTTCTCAAGATGCAATCGGGCGCAGTGAAGCAACATGTTCGCCGCAGTGCGAAACATCTGTCCACACGAATTCCATTCACACATCAAATCGCCGCCGCCTTCCGCTTCGTCACTTGTTGTTGCATCATCTTCCTTCGCATGGCCATTCTGCATCTTTTCTTCTTTCTCGGCTTTATTCGACGACTCGGGCTCATTCTCGTGCTTCTCGTTCACTCCATTCACTTTCTTTTCTTCCTCGACAATCCGCCGAGCAACGACGCTCTTCAGTTTGTTCGTCTACACACCGTGAACATAAACAAAACATCCAACTCACGTCTTTTGTTTCGCGAACTGTATGGCAGGTGTTCTCCACACGAACTATTTTCGCTTCGTGCTGTCCGTCGTTCTTCAGCAACTCTCGGGCTTCAACCGCTGCCGAGCAGACCTCAAGGCGAACCTTCATAAAAGTGGACTTTCATGGAGTCTCCTCAATGGAAGAATGTGCCACCGATGTCATTCGGTGCATTTACAAACAGTGTCTGAAGCTACCTGATTCGTATTTGGAAGCTTGGAATCCTCGTTGGAGTTTGTGGAGGTCGGACTCGGTGGATCCGTTGAGTCTTCGCTTTCCGAGCGCTTCAGAGTCCTCTTCAGTCCATTCACCATCCCGTTCTTCTGTCCCCCATCAGAAAGCATTTTCTGCATGAGAGGATGCGCAGAAACAGTAGATGACTGCATTGATGGTGTATCGCCGTTCTGAACTTGTGATGGCACGACTCCTGGCTCTAGAAAAAAAACGATAATTAAAAAAGAAACAAGACACTAACTGCCAAGTTTCTGAAGACGAACACCAAGCACGTAGCTCGTCGACGACCCGCCTTCGCCAGTCTTTATGAGCACATCCGGGTAGATCGACCTAAGAAATACTACTGTATGACGTCAATGACTTACTTCAGAATGTTGATAAACGTCTGAAGAGATCCACTCAAAGAATGATAATGGTTTCGAAGATCGTCAACGTAGGCAGCATAAAGCTCTCCTCGGCCAATTGTCGCTCCAGGCTCACTTATCACATTGGTCCGAACCCACTGAGCAGTTAGTTGGTCCACCTAAAATTTGAGAATTTTATAGAAAATACGCGGCATAAACCTTAGATTCGCCTTGATTGTTTGATGCTGGAGTGGGAGGAGGAGGAGGACGATTTTGAGATGGCAGCGGCGGTGCAGATTGTGTAACTGATGAGGATGGAATTTGTTGAACAGCTCTAGGTGTTCCGAACTGCGAAAGCGGAGGCTGTGGAGGCACTCTTGGTTGGGAAATAGGGGCCTGAATGGAAGCAACATAATAATGCTCCAAATCCAATGCTTACCAGGTAGGCGTGCGGTTGAGAAGGTCCGGGCTGTTGTATTCCGTGATATTCCACAACCTTCATTCCTTGCAAACCTGACGGACCAAAGGATACTGCTTCTGTCGTTGCTAGATCCATAAGAAGAGATATCGAATGAGGCTTATCAGATATTTTTTGACAAGCAACTCCTCCGGTCTCAGAGATCTTCAAAAAAATATAGACGGCAAGGAGAATGCCCACCTGGTAAAGGCACTCCAGGGAATACACGCAAAGCATAATGTCCTTGACGGAGACCAAATCGAAGAGGCGGACAAGAAAGTTTTCATCCAAAACATCGAGAATGGAAGGTTCGTTACATTCTTGATTGCAAAGACCAGAAATGACCTCCAATCCTCGGACAATCTGCACAAAACAAGAACTTGTAATTATCAATTCGACATACCTGAAGTTTGTCGACAGAATGAATGGCGTCCACAACGATACGCAGGAGCGAGAAATTGGAACTCGTGTACCAATCATTTGTGAGTGAAATCTAAAAACAATACCTTCAATAATATTCGTATCAAGACAACCTCTGACGAGATGTTGCTCAGCGTGTCAAGCGCCGAGGTTCTCAGAGACGGCCACTTGCAACTCGCACAAAGCAGCAGGAATCTAATGAACAAGTCTGATTCGATGAATAAACTCGCTTACTTGATTAGTGGCCAAGAGTTGGCCATTGTTCCACGATTCACGACTTCAAAGGAGAAGTTTCGAATTATGACCGCAACCTAAACCTACGCGTAAAACAGTAACACTTTTAAACCTGATAAACTCTCCAAGCAACAGGATCTTTCGCGTCGTAGTCAACGTCGGTCGCGGTTAGCACCGTCGACGCCTCGTCTTCACTGACAGGACCAAGATGTGGCATCAGACGAGCGCGATCTTCGTCAGAAATACCGGCCGATCGCCAAAACTTTGAAAAATCGCGTCCACTGGCTTTCTGCCAACTGCCCTCGTGCAATTCACGGAGACTGTCGTCATCTGGAAGAATTGAGGGCAAATAAAAAAAGGCTTACAACAATCGTAGACGCCAACATGAGCAACAATAAGATCGAGAATGTGCGGTGCTGAAGCGAGTCGAAGTAAGCGTGGTCCCGGGTGCGAGAGAAGTGTGCAGACATTAAAGGCGAAGTCCACTTCATTGGGCAGTCCCGACAAGAGAGACTTCTCAAGCTTTCCAAAATCCACATCAGCTGGTGGTTTATCTTGTCGTCCATATTCTACAGGAACGGAAATACTCGTCAAAACAAGAATCATTACCATAACTAGCTCGAGGAAGAGACACTGGGCAGTCGCCCGTGGCAAAGAAAGAGAAGCCTTTGCCTCGACCACGCAATCCTTCGGAGTCCATCTCGTCCAGCTCACCAATGGTTTCGTTCTGTTCGTATTTGCTCAAATACCTAAACAACCAAATAGAGAAAATGGTCTGTACTTACCTCATGTAGAGCAACTTGACGGCGTGGTCTGCAGAAAGAACATCGTCAGCGACTCCGAGCAGTTCAGCAACGTCTGGCCATTTCTCCATTTGAGCAACCTGAACATTATGTGCAAGAACAAGGTCAGACCTTCTGCCAGCCACCAAGAGCCATTACTGTTTCATAGAGACGGAAGAGGTTCACTTCGACTCCGTTTACATTTGGCAGCTTGAGGGGACAATTCCTATAAATAGCCTCATCGTAGAAAATGACAATTGAACTTTTAACAGTACATAAAGCATTCAAATCGAAAACCACAAACCATTTCTTTCGATAGAACATTCGAATGTTCTGATAGAACTCCTGGCTTTTCTGAACCTTTTCCGGTGGTTCGAGAAGACTCTCAACATATTGCTCCGTGGCGGTTTTTCGCTTCCGCCTTTCCATCTGAATTCAGAAAGGAATTGACAGGAACATTGCAGAGAAACTAGACGAATAAACGACGCGCTCTTAAGAGGATCTGCTTTCAGCGACGAATGACAAATACGCGGAGAAATAGGGAAGCGAAAGCGTTCAGATGAACAGCCGAGATTTGTTTTCAAAACAACAAGGACGAGACAGGCTGGTCTGCGAAAGAGGTTCTTCGCTACCTTCCCGAGATGGATGACCCATATCCAGGTGCGTTGGGCAGCAATTCTCTGCAGTAATTGCGCGCGAAAGCAGGTTTGAAAAAGAATTGATAAAAGTGAGAAGAGAGAAGCGCTACAAAGAGGTCGGGCGCGGCAAGGCGCCCCACGCAGCCGCTACGCGAACCGCACGCGGCCCGCATCGCGGGGTGGGCCAGGCTGCCGACGCCGCGTCCTCGACCCTCAAATACACTCGATGAATCGATCTCACTCCATCGTATTTTTCGCATCATTTTTTTATTGGTAGCCTACAATGTCATCTCTCAGTCAAGAGCGCTCTAAAGCGCATCCTACTTCTGCGAAAACACTTCTACCATGCATCGGAATTTGAGGGTAAACACGTACAGAGTTCTAAGCGCAACAAAACAAACGAGGCACGGCGAGTCGCGCAAGCCAAATCTGTCCGGTCCGATGGGAGACGCGATTTTTCCCGCCAAAAAATTGGCAAACG
>JAQIXL010000395.1:0-33508 GCA_034700245.1 Poikilolaimus oxycercus | reverse complement strand
ATCCTGGCGAGTGGAGGACCAATTCAAAGGTGTTCTCCTCTCGTTCTTCAATTCTTTTCTTTTTAGCTTTCGGAGCTGTTCGGAGTCGTTCGGAGTCGTTCCACATTTGGTTCGAGAAGACACCCAATTCGAGGAGCCACAAGGTTGGGGATTTTATTTTCGCGAACGGTTGATGAAGAAGTTCCAGATGGTTGGTCTGAGCGTGGTCTTCACTCACGAAGACGAGGCACATCCGGCCTTCTCTGAAGCTCAGCGGATTGTCGTTGATGGTCGTCCTTTGCGCGTCCAAGCGTCGAAGAGTTTCTGTATGTACATTTCGTTGTTTAAGTCTCAGCCTCATGTGGCTATATTTTTATCCAATTGGTTTTGCAGATGATGCAATGCCGAATGGCGGCAATGTTGAACAGAGGCTCTACGACGAGAGGCCAACGACGACTCCTTCCACGGCGGCGTCCGTGCCGCGTCAGTTCTTCGCCGTCGACGAGTCGCCTAAGAATGAGGAGAAACGCACGAACCAACAAAGCTTCTTGAAGTGAGTGAACATTTTCTATTTTCAAGTTTCAGGATTCTTTTCCCGTCGGAGTGTGTGGATTGGGCGAGGCAAGAACAGCAACGGCCGGCTGAGGAGACGCCGGTGCCGGTCACACCGGGCACCCCGCAGCTCATCTCGATGGCCTTATCAAGTTTGTTGAACTTTTCGAGTGAATATGCGTTGTTTTAGGAAGAAGGAGGAGCTGAACGAGACGCCCTTTCAACGACCGACGCAAGTCTCGATGCAAGCTCCGCACTATTCGCCACCTCGTGAAAGCGAACGCTCGAAGAAGCGAAAGGCAAACGAGAATCCGGGTCGAGCGGCGGAACTTCGACAGCGAATGGATCTGGCGGGCATCCTCGGATCGGCGCACATCAAGTTCGGCACGGAGGAGGGCGAGCTGGAAGTGGATGAGGACGAGGACGGCAACTACCAAGTCCTCATTCTTCTTCTTCACTAACTTGCCACGACTTCTATACTGTTTCTTATTGTTTTTTCCGTGTCGAATAAACTTGCAACTTCGCATGTATGAAACGCGAACAAAGAAAGGAAAGAGGGAAGGGGAGAACAGGGCAGGTGGTTAGGCGCCCGTGAGCTCCCGGCGCCGGGCGATCAGAGCCGCCTAACCATTAGCTCGCGGATGCCCTTAGCTTACAAGCCGTAGGCGCGCCGGATCTTCCGAAACCTTGTCTGAGAAGGCGTCATCCAGTCATCACAGACAAGAAACGATACAAGAGGAAAGTGAAGAGGAGGAGAAGAAGGCACGGGCTAGTCTCGTGGAAGAAGAGTCTTCATGGGGGAGAAAGGCCTCACTCGACAGTCACCGACTTGGCCAGGTTCCTTGGTCGATCCACCTAGAAGAATCATGAAGGAGAGTGAAGACTCACATTCTGTCCGTTGAGTTCAGCAATATGGTAAGCGAGAAGTTGAAGAGGAATCACACTGAGCACGTTCTGCACACAGTCCACAGTCTTCGGAATACGGAGCACGTGTCTGCAAGGGAAAGATGAAAGGAAAGAAGACTGAGACTTCATTCCAGCGAGGTCTTCAGCCGGCACGGTGTCATCGGCGACGATGATCGGAGCTCCTCCACGGGCAATCACTTGTTGCAAAGCGTTCAACGACTTCTGAACGGAGATGACTTCTGTTGAAGAGGAGAGAACCTTGTAGACATGGTCATTGCAGACAATCATGATGATGCGCAGCTTCTCGTCCACCATCGCCAGCGGGCCGTGCTTCAGCTCGCCCGACATGATGCCCTCGCAGTGCATGTACGACAACTCCTGAAGAGACGTTCAGTAAGAGAGAAGAGGAACCTTGATCTTGAGAGCTCCTTCGAGGCAAGTGGCGAAGTTGAATCCGCGAGCCATGATGAGCAGAGACTTCTCGGCGTAGATATCCTTAGCGATCTTGAGCACTTCCTCGTCCAACTTGAGCACTTCTCGGATGCGATCTGGCAGAGTTCTTTGAGTGTTTGGAAGAGAGACCGGAGAGTTCGTTGAGTGCTCGAATGATCTCAGCTCGACGTCCCATCATGGAGATGCGATCATCGGCGCAGACGAGGGCGAACATGAGAATGGAGAGGATCTGCGAGGTGTACGCCTTCGTGCTCGCCACTCCGATCTCCGGCCCCGCATTGATGTGCACGCCGCAGTGAGACTCGCGGCAGATGGAAGAGCCGACGGTGTTCGTGATTCCGATGAGCAACGCTCCACGCGGCTTGCAATAGCTGAGTCCCTCTCCCCTCTCTCACTCTGACTCACCGCAGGGCCATCAGAGTGTCAGCAGTCTCGCCACTCTGCGAGATGAAGATGCAGACGTCGTCGCGGAAGATGGGCGTCTGTCGATCGAGGAAGTCACTCGCAAGTTCGAGGACGACGGGCAACTCCGTGAGTTCCTCCATGATCTGACGGCAAGCGATGGCCGAGTTGTATGAAGTGCCACAGGCGACCATGATAAGACGACGACAACGCTTGATGTCTCCGAGGTAGTCCTAAAGAAGACCTTGAAGGAGAAGAGAGGGAAGACCTTGATTCCTCCGAGAACAACTCGGCCATCTTCGAGAACGCGACCCCTCATGGTGTTGACGACGGAGTCGGGTTGTTCATAGATTTCTTTCTGCATGAAAGTCTTGAACTCGCCGCGCATGATCTGCTGCAGCTCCAAGTTGAGGTTTTGGACCTGCAACATGAGTTCTCTGTCTAAAAGTCTAAAACCTCGCGAGTCATGGCCGTCTGTCCAGTCTTGTCTCCTCTCTTTATACGATGAATGGTCAGAGCGCCGTCTTCCACAAAGGCGACGTCGTCATCCTCGAGATAGAGCACTTGCTTCGTGTGCTCGATGATGGCCGAAGCATCGGAAGCGACAAAATACTCGGCTGACCAATCGGTCTTGTCAGCTGGACGAACACTCGTGTCCTTCGGAAATTCCCCGTTCACTTCTGGAAGTTCTTGAACTGAAGAAGAGGGAGAGGACGGACTGTCGACGGAGTTGGAGTCGACGACGACGACGGGTTCCTCGAAGCCGTCATCCGAGCCGCGACGGACTGAACTTCTTTCTTCGAGAGTCAAGGGAAGAAAGGGAGAAGCAGCAGAAAAGAGAAAGACAGGGCGAGGCAAGGAGGACGATCACTCACATTGACTCGAAGACGCCGAGACATAACGTCGAACTGAAATCTCCAGGTTAGCTGAGAAGCAGTCTCCGAAAGAGGTTGGAAAGGTCACTGAGAAGGACAAAGGGAAGAGGGGGGGAGGGAGGGGATGACTCACCGTCGTCGCCTCGGAGGTGATCTTCTCGCCAGAGCCAACCCGCGTCTAGACTTTCACTAAGGTTAACGAAACTTTTGAACTCCGAGACCTTTGGAGAAAGAAACCGGGAAGGCGTCGGTCGTCAGACGAGAAGTGCTTTTGATGCCAACGAGGAGAGGAGAGCCACGACGAGAAGCAACGAGTTGGCCCGGGAAACGACGAGACTTGAACGCCAAGGCAAAGGCGCCTTCCTGAATATTTCATGAAGAAGGAGAAGGAAGAAGGAACCAGTTGCTGGATGACTGTCTCAACAAGTTGACGGAAGCTCCACTCGGGATAGCGGTCGTGGATGTGCTGAGTGAGTTTGGCAATCACTTCCGTGTCTGTCTCCGACTACAGCAGAGAGAAGAATCTGGAGAAGGGGAAAGGACGAACCTCGAACTCGTGTCCTTTCTTCAGAAGATATTCTTTGATCTCTCGATAATTCGTGATGATTCCATTATGAACCACGAGGAAGTCTGCAAGTTGATCTTGAGAGAAAGAGACTTGAAGTCCTACCACTGGAGACGCCGCTTCTCTGAGGATGCGAGTTGACGTCCTTCGGTGATCCGTGGGTCGCCCAGCGAGTGTGCGCGATGCCACAATGGATGTTGTACACATAACTCATGTCCACATCTTCCACTTCTACAAGATCTTCCTTCGTCATCGAATGACCACAAACCTTTGATGGCTTCGTCGAGGACGCTGACCTTGCCCGCTTTGCGGATGAGGAGAACATCAGTATTCGCCTTCGCCGGGTTTGTGATGCCGTCCACGGCCAGACCTAAGAGCCTTGCAAAAAAATGGAAAAGACAAACCAGCAGAGTCGTATCCTCGATACTCCATTCTTTGGAGTCCCTTGATGAGGATGTCGATCACCTCGGCACGACTCTTCGGAGTGAGAAAGTTGAGGTAGGCGAAGATGCCACACATGGCGTCTCTGCAAAACTCTTCTTAGGGGGAGCCTTGACCGAGAAAGAGGCGAAGAGAGGCGCAAAGACAACAGAGATTTGTATCAGCGACAACGGCGAGTCGCCAATCCGCCCGCAACTCCCCCTTCTACACGAGGGACGCCTGAAGACACGCCGGCGAGATGAGTGAGACCGCGCAAGGGGCAGCTATGCGAGAGGGGCGAGCTGCCCTTTGCTGCTCCCATTCACGTGTTGTACACTGAGCACTCAGAGATCGACACTAGAGAAGAGAAACTACTAGAATGGGGGAGAAGGTCTGGATGGAGAGTGGACAAGGCCCCTTGATGATTAAAAAAGAGAACACGAAGTGGAGATGGGAGAAGAAGGAGAAGATGAAGGTGACACGTGGGAGATCACGAGCTGGAGGAAGGCGAGTCGGCGACGGAAAAGGCGGAGACGGCAACAATGCCGAGAAGACTTGATGGAAGGAAGAAAGACGAACGACGTCGGTGTCCCCCGTTGGTTTCACATCCGGGCCGTGACGGCAGCCACTCGCTCGCCCTTGCTCTTGACGATGCTCTCGGATCGATTCTCTCTGCACAAGAAGGGACGCCTCCAAGAACTCCCGCATAAATACAAACAATCTCGGAGTCTTAGAAGGGAAAAACATGTGGAAGGGAAGAGACCTTCTCGTCTTGAACAGAGAATGTGTTTTATGACAGGGGAGGAGAGTCTCTGAGAGTTCGTCTGCAAGAGAGGGTCGAAGTGAAGACGAACTCGTGTCGAAATGAGTGAAATGAGTGCTAAGAGGGCAGGCGAGGGAGGAGGCGCGCGCCTTTCGGCCGCCACGGCTTTGCGGCTTCTTAGCCTCGAACGGGCGACGCGAGACCCGCGGCGGGGGAGGGGCGGCTCGCCCTCCACGTGGCTCTCGCCAGCACGACGGCCTCCAGATGGCAGCCCCCTCATCATTTCGTATTTGCCTTCAAATGCCACGTTCGTCCCTTGTCCCTTGCAGGCGTGTTCTTCCGGTGCGAGATAAGAGTTGGTGTGTGAGGACGAAGGCGAAGTTGGGCGAAGCCAAATAGAGCGAGTCCCTCTTTCTTTCAACTGGACGAATTTGACTCTTTTTGCCCCTTCACCCCGACTCTCGCAGACTAATCTCTTTAGTGGAGATCCTTTCAAAGGAATTCAGCCCCCCCTTCCCCCATGTCATCTTCATGTCAACTCTTCTCCAAACTCTTCAAGAAGAAGAGAAGCCCCGACTACAAATGAGCCGTCTCATTTCAGAGAAGAGAATCGCCTTCATGAAACTGAACTGTCGTAAAATGGTGAAAGAGAGCGGAAGGAAGGAAGGCCTGTTGGTGGACTGCGGTCTGGAGGAGTTCTGGAATACGGCTTCGGAGAGAGGGAAGGGGGGAGGTGTCCCTCCTCATCAATCCATCTCTCGCACAGAACAAGGAGAGAAGGAGAGAAGGAGAAGAACTCCTGGAGAAGAGAGATGACCTCGGTAGGCGAATCCGAGACATGGCCCCTCTCTCCTTTCTCTTCCCTTTCAATTCCTTCCTGTTTTTGTTTTTCATCACCCCCAAATGCATCCACCTTCGTTGAGCAGAAGTTCCCCGAAGAACTCGTGTCCTTTTGTATTTCTGTGAAGGGAATGGAAGGGAAGGCAAAAGTGGAACTCGGTCTGCACTCCGAATGAACAAACACAGCCCTCTCCCTCTTCTCTCTTCCCTGAGGGCGCCGTCTTCCGAGGTCGCCGGGCACGGCAGAGCTGAGAGGTGGACGCGACGGCTTCCTGGCTGGCCGGCTGCCGCGGGGATCCAGTTCCGAGGCCGCTGACGACAGCAGTCGACGGCCGAAAAACCGCTGTGGAGCGTCGAGAGAAGAGGAGAAGAGGAGAAGAGGAGACTCGGGGGAGGAGAGGCGAGGGAGCCCCGAGCGAGGCTCAGCCGCGCCCCGTCGCCCGTCGCCCAACCGGTCTCCTCGGCCCCCCTCCCCGAGACGCGCGCCGCCGTCGCCGCCGCCGGAGGCCCGTCCATTCCTTCTTCTTACTTGTTCTCCACGCCAACTTCTCTCTCTTGAAGACTTTCAGAGATCTCATCCTGAGTCGTCTTCTCTTCTTCTTTCGTGCCAGTCCGTGCTTCCCTTCCAGAAGCCTTTCCTCAGCGGATTGCGTCGAATTGAGTTCTCTCACTTTGAAATGGGCACTGTCAGCGTTTCATCCACAGCCCCCTGAAGGGCTGAATCAGAGACTGACGTTGCTCTTTTTTCTGCCTTCATTCACTTCTGAGCGGAGGGGAGACCATCGTGTTTGCACTCGTCTGGAGACTCGCCTCCCCTCGCTCCAAGGAGAAGGAGGAGAGCCGAGGCTCGTGAAGCAAGAGAAGACCGTGTGAAGAGAACCAACAGGTCATCTCCCTTCACTTCTTCTCTCATCGTCACGTACCCGTCTGCAACATCGTCCCCCGTTGACGATCCCTTCCCTCGGAATCCCGTCCTCTCAGTTACAGTCTTCCCACTCTTCACAGGCCTCCATACATGTTTACCGTAACCGCGGAAGTGGTCTCGAGGCGAAAAGACGAGGTGGAGGGGATGCCTGCCTTGTCATTGAAATCCCGCAAGAAGACAAGGGGAGCTTTCTTTCGCTCTTGTCTTTGTCCGAGAGAGAAATCCTTGGAGAGACGCGTGCTGATCATGGACCGAGGACGGTCCCGTGTCCCTTCTCCTTCCCCTCCACCTTCTCCTTCTCCGTCTTCTCGACTCCCCCTCTGAGATGCCCGCACAACCACTTTACAGTCTCGTCTCTCTTCCCTTTCGTGGTAGAACAAGGGACGAGGAGAGGAGCTTCGCCCATTCCGGTCTCGTCTTCTCTTCCAAGGTGAAACGGAGGAGGGCGAGGGGGGGGGGGCAGAGCTTGGCAGCGTCGTCTGCAGGTTCTTCTCTCCTCAGTCGTCGCTGCTTTTTCTCAATCCTTCATGTCAGAGACGACGACGGCGGCGGCGAGGCGAATCCGGTCCGCCCTCCACACCTCTGCCAGAGTTTTTGCCCGTCGCCCCTCTGCACGAGGCCCCGTCTCAGCTCCGAGCCTCCAAGTCCTTTTATGAGAGTGAGGCGAGAGAGGCCGTGTGTCCCCGATGAGGACACTCTCTCGCAGCACGGAAAGGTCTCAATGAGAGGAGAGGCAGAGGGCAGAGGCTATTCCCGTCTCCTCGCAGCAAGGATAACGTCGGGGTCATTTCCATCTTGATGATGTTCATTTCACTTCCGGCTCACATTGCAAGTGCAGAGACCCTTCAACTTTGGACTATGGGGGACTCGATGGAATCTGTCGTCGAGGGGAAGAGGACGGGAGTCCTTCGAAGAGTCCCTTCCCTCTTTCGTCCTTTCCATATGACGAGGGATCCCCTTCGAGGCCGCGGTGGCAGGCGCTGAGTCGACGTTTGCCCGGTCTCCACCTGAACTCCCTCTCTCCCCCCTCGCCTCGTCGTCTTTCGTCGCCTGCAAAAAGCAACCAAATCGGAATTCCTTAGGCCATCGTAACAAGCGGAAATCAGGGTTCGAAGAACTGGCAGACGACGAGGCTGTTCCGCGGCCTCGGCGTGGGCGGTCCTCCTCCTCTTCTCTCCCTCGTCCTCCTCCTCTCCATCCCACATCCACGACCAAAAATACCCTCTGGTTCCATTTGGAGATCGCTGCATTGGCACGCCGTGACTCGACTTGAATGGCCCTCTCGGCCTCTCCTTGTCCCTTCCCCCCCCCCCCTCGCCCTCTTGCTTCTCTGTTTTTGTCGACGTCGACGGAAGCGACGAAAGGGGAAAACAGCGTGGTGGCGCTCTTCGTGCACATCTGGTTGGAGCCTGCAAGAAGCTCTCTCTGGCTGTCGTCACAGCTCGCGCACGCTCGTCGCCCGATTTGGCAACGCGGGAATCCGCCCCACGTCTCCCTTTCCTCTTCTCCTCTTCCGACACTCTGAGGCGAGAGTCTCCGAGAGCCGGGTGGAACGCCTCTCGGCATAAAGCCCCCATCCAGGCACTTCCTTGTTGTCCGAGAAGAGAGGGGAGACGGCGAAAGGGAGAACGGAGGACGACGTCGCGTGCCCGATGAGGCTCCACGTCAACTAATGTGCCGTTTTGCACTCCGACACCCCTCTTCCCTTCATAGGCAGAGAGGGGGATGGAGGGAGATTGAGTCTCCTCCTCTCGCTCCTCCTCACCCTGAGTCATTGCCTATTTGGGTGAAAGCGAACGGCTCTTCTCCCCTCTCGCCTCGCTGACAAATGTCTGCGAGGGACAAGAAGGCCTCTCTTTCTCGTCACCTTCTCCTTCTTCTCTTTCCTCGAAGGACAGAACGAGCTTATCAGAGGAGACCTTGAAGTGTCGTTTTTCCGAGAGTCTCGTCTGCTCTGCTCCTTCTCTTTACTCGGGATTAGGAATAGTGCCGCGATGATTGCAAAGCGTCGAAACGAGGCGATTCTTGCTTCTCTCCTCTCCCCTTCCACAGGTCATTTGTTTCCCGCCCCCGCCTCTCCTCAATTCATGGCCCATTCCATGTCCTTCCGAGAGAAGCCTTGTCACTCCTACGCTACGACCTTTGAATTGATCTCCTCGCCAACTTTTCAGTTTCATACTCTTGATTACTGTAACTTTTCGAGTTCGCCCCCTCTCGGTCTCGGATCGCGAATCCTTTGCACAGCAACATGCTGTTGGGGGGGGGGGGAGAAAGAGACCAAAACATGCATGAAAATATTGACCACCAATTTTGTGGAGAGAAGAAGACGAATCTTCTTGATTGAGAACACTTTGCCTTTCATGCTTGGTGGAGATGTCCTTCCTTCTTCGGGGAAAGAGCTCTTTTGCGAACGTCGACAGTCTTTTCTTCCTTCCCAGAGACTCCCAGAGAGTGGCAGAAGAAAGACGACGAGAGGGCGTGACCGCCATCTTCTTCTTCTGCCAGTTGAAGAGAAGACTCGAAGACGTGCTCTTTCTCCATTTTTTCATCTTCTACTCGATGAATACCTTCAGAGTTCTATGAATGGACTCTCTTCCTCTCCCTTCATCCCTCGTACTCAACCTCTTTACGAGAGAGAGAGAGAGGGGGACCTCTCCCGAAATCCCCTCAGAACTCTTGGAGTTGCCGTCTCATCAGTCTCTCTCGGAGGGTGTGCGAATTGCCGCAATAACCATGGGGGGCGGTTGGGCGAAAAACCATCGAGAGAGGAGAGGGGGCAGCCTCTTTTGTGGACGGACAATACAGACACGGCACACGTTCCTCTTCCCCCTTTTTCTCTTCTCTCCCACGTTGCGGCTCGCTTCGACTATTCCCAGACCCGGAAAGGAATAGAAGACGAGGGGGGGGGGGGGCAGAAGCACGTAGCGGGTGCTGGTCATTGCTCGTCTCCGAGTCTTCTTATCTCTAGAGAAGGAACCCGTTTCTCTTCTGGGGATCCCCCACGTCGCCCGCTGAGGAATCTCGCAGCACGCGGTGGCGGCGCCAAAAGAAGAAGCCACGAGTCTTCGCACTTTCGACTCCTTCTCCTCGATTCCCTCCAAGCTTCTGAGAGAGTCGCCTTGTTTACAGTAGGAAGCGGTGCAGAGGGAGAAGGAGAAGTGACAGGCACTTGACCCCCTTGCTGCAGCCTCACTCACAGCTTCCCGGATTTTATAAACATCACCACCTCCCCCTTCACCTTCACACTCTTCTCTCTTCGACGAGTTGTTGGCGTGCGCCGAATTGGACGCTGATTTCGGCACGATTCATCCCCCTCCCCCCTCCCTCGCGCCTCTCTCTTCTCCATCTTCACGTGTCCTTCCATTCCCCCCCCCCTTCTTGCTTCTTTCACTTGAGACGTGCTCGTGAACTCTTCCTCTTGTGTTGTAAGCAAGCGCCCGCCTTCAGGGTCTCCTCCAGCCATCGAGTCTCCTTCCGGGGTCCCGCCACGAAGAACGCAGTCGTCGTCCCCTTACAGTACTCGAAAGCGGCAGCACATTGATCGCGACCAGAGCAACTCGTAAACTTTTCTCCACACTCGTCGAAAGACGAGTCAACTGGCCACACGGCAACTCTCAAGGCCGCGTTCCTTCGCTCCTCCCTTGTTTCTCACCGCGAATCCCGCATCAACTAGCTGGATTACGGTAATTCACGACCTTCAGAGGGGCGGATGCGAGGCGGATGGCGGTATCAAAGTGGAGACGGGACAGGAGGGAAGAGGGGAGCAGGTCTGCGCGTCTTCTCGAGAGCCGGCGATCGGCTCGCTTCTTTTTTCCGCTCGTCGTTCGAATTCCTTTGGTCGTCGTCCTCGGGCCGAGCTCTTCTCCAATTCGATCCATTCCGAGGAAGAGCGGGAACCTGCGCCGTCCTCCGTCTCGACGAGACTCTTCGCATCTCCCTCTCCCCTCTCCCCCGTCCCTCCTCCTTCGGCCGTCTGTCTCGGGCCGCGTTTTTGCCGCCACGGACCGCTTTTGTAGTGGCGGAGCGAGGGACGCCCTCGTCCCTCACAAAGCGCGTCTCCTGCAGTCCCCCTCTCCCTCTCCTTCTCTCTTCATGTAGCCACCCGTCGAGCATCTTATCACCCACTTTCCAGTAGAGATGACGCCCTCTCCCTTCTCCCAGCTTCATATCTCTTCTCCCCGTCAGTGTTCCCAGCACATTCTTCCCCAACGGGGAGAGAGGACCGTGTTTCCGGTTTCCCGACAAGGAGTTCCTCTTTCTCTTGTAAGACGAACCCTGAACCTCCAAAGAGTTTTTGCTTCTCTCCGTGCAAGGACGAGTCTCCTCCTCCTCTCTCTCTCTTCCTCGCACGTCTTATGTCTTGAGGTCCTCGCTGCTCCGATGATTTTCTCAGGAAGAGTCAATCTTATCCCGCAAGATGGAGGCCTTCTCATTAGAGACAGAAAGTCTTCTTCCTTCAAAAGGCAGAAGAAGAGAAGACTAATCTTCCTGTTGACATGAGACTTGTATGGGGAGTTTGTTGTGGAATAATCACTCGAGTCCTCCTTGTTTGTCTCGTGTCAAATCGAGGCGGACTTGCGAGTGGAAAACGGTTTACTGTACATTCGGAGTGTCGTGTTTATCGCTCTGAGAGGTGGCGGGGGGTCGATGTGGCGAGTTGTGTGCGAGTGCGGGCAAAAACATTGGAGTAGAGCGCCGTCCCGGGGCTCCTTCCCCCCTCCCCCTCTTTCTCTCTCTCACTCTGCACTATTATGGGCTTTGAAGGGGGCACCCGTCAGTCTCTCCTCGACCAGGTGTCTTTTCCCTCGAGAACCTCGAGAACGCCTCTCCTCCTTGTATAGTGATCCCGGAAAGAGGCCGTCTTCCGCTCGTTGGATCTGTTGCCTCGCTCTCTCGAGGCTTTTATTGCTCGTCGCGGCGTTCAGTGTGTCTGTGACGTGAGGGAGAGGCGAGAGGAGGGAGAGCGAGAGAGGCGTCTCCCTCTTTGTCGTCTCCTTCTTCCTCCACAAACGTCAGCACATCTCCCCTCTCCCCTTTTGGTAGAGCTGCCCTTGCCCCTGTCTCCCACAGTTCTCTCTCTCTCCTCTTCAAAGTGACGCAATCTCAATTCCACGAAGAACCCAAAAAGGGTTGAGCGACTTGAGAAGAAGAAGGAGTTCCTTCCTTCTCCCCTCCCACTCGGTATCGTATTCCAGATGAGAACTCTTCTAATGTGGCGTGCTCCTTCAATGGGCGGCTATATGGGGAGAGCGGGCGTGTGGGCAGTTGATCCGCCGCCTTCCATCCTTTCCCTTGCCGAGATTAGCTTCAAGAAGGAGGAAGAAGAGAAGAGAGATGGAATATCTTGGATGCAAAGGGCTCGACCACTCGTGTGTAGTGCGTGCCCCAGCTGAGGTCTCGTCGGAAAGTTGCCTCCTTCGTCGCCTCGAAGGGGTAGGCGGCGTCTCGGAGAGAGATGTCTTCAGAACTCTCAACACACGGGTCATCGCTTCTGCCGGATGCGAACTTGGAGGTGGGCCGCCTCCTCCTTTCCCCTAGCCCCCTTCTACTCTCTTCGAGTCCCCGTCCGCTTTCTCTCTCAACGTGCCAATTAGACGCTGTTTCTGTGGAGAAAGTCGCTGGTTCTTGAGTCTCCAGGGGGACTTCCGCTGCTTGCTCGGAGAGCGCCTTCGGCCGCTTCTCGAGAACGTCGTCGCTCCTCCCCTTCTCCTTCCCCTTCTCTCAGCTTGTGCATGCTTACAGCGCATTCTTCTTCTTTCCTTAGCGAGTCCCCCGTCCCTCTCAGTCTCGCCCGTCTCGTCGAGCTCAAACCTGAAACCCGGGTGCTGGTCCGAGGCGGGCGCGGCCCCCGTCGACAAGCCTCGCCCAAGTCTTCCCTTTCACACCCGCTTCAGCAGCGCTTCAGACATTTTTTTCTTCTCGCGTCGAAGAAGAAGAAGCGGCGCACTCGCAGACTGTGTGCGGACTGCGGACGCGCCGCCGCCTTTGAGAGCGACGCGCGACTGACCCAGAACGCCCTCTTCGCTGCATTCAACCCCCTCGCCCCCCACTCGCCTCTCTCCCCCGTGTTCGCGTTTTTTGCCTGCCGCCTGAGTCCCCCACTGCGCACGCAATTTGCCTTCCCGATCCTCTTTGGAATCCGTGCTAAACGGGGTGACCGCGAGGCTACTCTTATCCCCCTTCGACCAACTCTTCTTTCTTCGTGCAGTCTGCTGCGAGAGGGTGTAGACTAGAAGCGTGTGTGTATGAAATTGTTTGTTGGTGGTTGTGAAGGGAGGGGTGGGAGAGGGAGGGTCTCTCAATTCTAGGGGCCCTTCCCCTTCTCGCAGCTTTCGTCGGCCCTGAATCAGCGGTGGCGGTGGCGGCCCCGCCTCGTCCTTGCCGTCGACGAGCCGTGATCATTCTCTCTCCCTCTCTTTCTTCCATGTGTTTGATGTGCGACGACGAGACACAATGGGACACGACGAGAGAGACGCCGACCACGTCCACAGCCTCCTCCCTTTCCTCTTCCTCGCTCTCTTCCCTCGGGCCAACCTTTTCACTTCATCCAAATCCTCGTCACCTTCTGCCTACTTCCTTTCCACTTCCCGGTCTTATGACTAGAGATGCAACCCTGCGTCTTCTTCTTCTCTCTGTCTATTGATCACTGCAAACTACGATCTCTTCGTCGACATTTACTTTCCACGGGCTCAACATGTGAAGTTCGTTATTATGTGCGCCGTCGACATGCAGGTGCTAAGTCTCGCGTTCCCTGCATTCAGTGCTTTCAGAGCGTAGCCAATTCATCACCGACGTAAGCTAGCACTCTGGTGCTAGGCCCTTTTGGACTCTGAAAAGACTTCTTGCAGGGGCAGCTATCATTAGGGTTCTATGAAGCAAGCGAATAGAAACAAGTTTAAAACAACATCTTCAAGTTTCGATAGAATGAATCTTCCGAAATCGTCCCAACCAGCAAATTTAGTCATAGACCACCGTAGTCGTTTCGAAAAGGAGGCGCGCAAGCACGAAAACGCGCGAAAATTCGAGACGCGCGAGCAATACGCGCGCCACAAATGAGCTCAACTTCTCTTTCACGGTTTTGAACTGGTTTCGATAGTTGCAGAAGAAGCCTTACGTCTTGTGCTACCTTGAAGCTTTAGTGTTTTGGTTTCACATTTGAGCCTTGCTTCTTTCCCTCGGCTTCCTGTATGGTGTGAATCCTCGACGGGCATGCCATTGCATTTCGAGTATTCAAGTTTGTGTTCATGTGCAGCGAGGAAGATGGGCTGCGGTGGGGGTAGGGGGTTTTCTCTTCGCCCACACCGCCACCACGCCTCCTCTCCGCACTCAGCAAGTTCCGCCAACGATCAACACACTCGTCGAGCGCGTTTTCGATTTTTCTTTTTTTTTCTTAGCTTTTACTTCATTGACAGTAACTTCTTGGAGCTGAACTTGTGAATCGAGCATTACAAGGCTGGCCTGGAATGTGTTTGATCTGGATCTTCGTTGCCCCCTCAATGTCTTGGTCTGTTTTTGCTTGGCCTCTATTGATTAGTGGGACGCGCACCACCGGTTCTCTTCTCCTTCTTCCTCCGCAGTTCCATCCGTCTCTTCACTGTCCGTCGCCCTTCTCTCATGGGCTGCCCGTCAAACGGCTTCACTCACCTGCGGGTTATCACACTTATCAGGCAGGGGCCTCCCCCGAGTCCGCTCGATCACCACTGCCCGCTCCCCTCTCATTCTTTCATGAATTTTCTCCTCGGGCCCAGTAATCTGAAGGAATGCTTCTCCCCACAGCTGCTCTGTTATGCTCCATCGCAGTAGTTTGTTCACAGCTCTTTTTTTTTCAAGACAGACAACAATTATTTTTTGCGAAGGTGAGAAGTGCGAATGTACGAAAGACTAGGCTAAAGTTTGTTTTTGCAAAGCCTACGTGCTCGGGATTCGCCAGGAAGGTTCTTCACGTACTTTGAGCCAGTTTACGACTCACGTGGTTTCTCGTCGCGGCATAGCGTTAGTGACCGGGAGGATTGTTTGTGCGCGTGATAGAAGAGAAGAGAAACTGCCACTTCTTCACTTCTCACATTTTGCTTCGCTTTTCTCCTCCAACCAGAGCAGTTTCGGAGAGAACATGCAGCCATCCAGACACCTCCTTCTCCCCAAAATTCTTTCTTGTCAACTTGTCATTGGGGCGCAACTTTTTTTGGATTTGTTGGATGAAAGATACCTGGGTGTTGTGTGCGGGCGAAAGGGACGGAGACGACGGGGTGGAGAAATCGCTTTGTTCGCACCGTAGCAGCGGAGTGCCCCCCGATCGCGTTGTGGGTCGTCTCGCAGCGCGCGATTGAACCCCCTTCACCGGTCATCAATGCCGCTCGTCTCGGCGAAGGACGCTGACTAAGTTTTCTTCCTCTTAGCGATTATACGGCTAGTATCACAGTCCCATCTCTCTCTCTCTCACAGTGAGCGTCGCGCCGACTCCTGTTTGCTCAGCTCACGCACGGCAACCAGGCGAACTCGTGTTGTCAATGTGTCTGAGTGCATCGACGACGAAGTTTCTCTCTTTCGCTGCCCCAAAAGGGAAGGCCGCCACCTCGCCGAGTCTCGGCGTCTCCTTCCGATGAGTCAATCTGTGGCGCAAGAGAACGCAACGCGTCGCCGCCTCGCTCTGCCCCCTTTGCCCGGTCTTCTTGCGACAGCGAGAGAACGCGGGCCTGTTTCTGTCTTAGCTGCAGCATTGCCCCGGGCATTCCAATGGCTGCCGGCCCCTCGGCTCCAGCTTCGAGTCTCCTCCAACGTGATTTTCATGCGTGCGCTCGTCTCTTTCGGTCTCCCTTCTGGTCGAGTTCCATTCACGCCCTTTTCTGGCTTCTTTCACATCTCTCATCCATCTCTCTCTCAATTGCCCACACACTTTAGTAAAGTCGGAATCGTTTATCACTCATTCATTCAGCGAACCTTTTCTCTTCTTTCTTCGTGGCGCGTTTCGTGAAGGTTACGTTGGTGATGACGTGATTACTTGCAGGAAGGTCGGAGCGGGCGAGCCACAGCCCATTGGCCGTCGTTTCGAGTCGCAGGGAGCTGAGAGACACGGCGCACTCTCACATTCGAGGTTTGTGTCTTCTTTACAGGTGCTTTCACTCGCCTCTCCATGCAAGTTGGAATAAATCTGCGTCATTCTTTTTAAATTTAGTTTGTGATGAGTAGGTATTGCTAGTGAGTGGGAGCCTTTCGTAATCAATCATTCCGTAAGAAAGATTCCGTTATGTCCTCACTTTCGTTTATTTGAATGTAGCAATTGGGAACACGGGAAGGGAGGACCACACACTGATCGGTGATGCTCAGTGATAAGAGAAAGAAGAAGGATGATAGAATGGGGTGAGCGAAGAGAAGCGGGGCGAGTAGAAAATGACGGCTTTGCTCTCAGTGAGTGGATGACCGTTCTTCGTGCGGAATTGCGGGTAACGCGAGATTTTCTATACTTAGGGCAGCTTAGAGGTCGCGAAGAGTTGCCCCTGGTCTCACACATTCGCGAGCTCCTTCCTTACTTCCTTCCGTCGTTTTTCTATTCCACGAAAAGGGCTTGTTATTCGTTGCGGGCAATCGAGATTGAGGACACGAGAGCGGTTTTGGGAGGTAGGAAGGAAATAATTCACACCGAGAGAACGGACTCCCAACGCTTCTTCTAGACGCAGTTCCTTGTATTGCCCGCTCGTTCATCTGTCGCAGGCGTGGTTGCTAGCGAAAAAAAAAAGAACGCTTTATGTAAATGATGCTGATTGTTTGCAGTGGGTGGAGTGCTCGTGGCTGCTTCGTAAGCTCCGGCGGTCGAAACGAAGAAGGAGGACAGAGAAGGAGGCCCGTGGTGACGAGCGGCGACGGTCGACGCTTCGCTCGAGGCGAAGACCGTCTGGTGTCGCCTTCTCACAGTACAAGGTACAATCGCGTTTTTTTTTCACACAACTTTGCTTTAGTCGTTGGGGTAGCGGGTCGTGGCCGCTGAAGAGTAGGATGGCTTCTCCGCCATCGCGTCGTCTTCTGCAGCAGCAGCATGGAGGAGGTCCTGGCAATGGAGATGCGTCGCCATCGAATGCTCCCAGCTACCAAGTCCATAGGTTAGTAGTCAATTGCTCATTCTGAAAAGGGAAAATAATGAAACGAGATAATAGAGAGGAAAGCTTGAGTAACAAATGTAGAGTTGTTTGCGCTTAATGCTGGTGCTGCACGTGAAGGAGGACTCTGATAACCCGGTAAACTAATAGGGGAGTTTGTTACTTCCGACGCTGAACTACGATGCGATAGCTTTATTATTTCCGTCTCTAGTAAACAAAAACAAAGTTCATGTTTTTATGTGAAAAATTGACGAAAGTAATTGCAGGTTGGAGACGGAGAGTGGTGGTCCCGCACCGGTGGCGTTGGTCAAGTTGACGGACGAGTGTCTCAGTGCCATTCGCGATGCTCAACGTCGTCGAGCACCGCTGCGCATTCGAATCGAACCGACGGTAAGTGATCGAACTTTATTCTCAACTTCATTGTCATTAAATCTTCTTGATAGTGACCCTTCCTTAGAGGGAGGGGGTTTTGATTATCTAGACCGCGTCAAAAAGTGACGTTCTGTGAGTGATTCTCCGAACATTGGCTTTATTATCACTGTGGGGGAAGGGGGAACGTGCGCTCGAGACTGACGAGTGTGGGCAAGGAATGACGTAAGCGCGCCGCCTTGCCCCCCTTGCCCCCTCTTCGCCGGTCATGTGGCGATGAGAAAAAACCGACTACTTTTGGGCACGCAAACACTGAATGTAACCAAGACCTATTTGTAAAGCACGAAAGTGAAGAGCTAATTGAGAATGTCTTATAGGGTGGAGTGCTGGAAGTGGGTTCTGGCTCCGAGAAGACTTCGTTCCGCTTTGCGACGACGGCCCTGCAGGATCAGGCGCTAGACATTGTGCGCCACGAGCCTCGTCGAGTGAGTGCTTCGGCAGCCGGACAGTACTTCTCTACGGGAGTTGTCAACGCTAAGTACCAGGTGCGTTCAAGAAAAAAGATCATCATGCTTTTCAATTGTCATTTGGTAAAACTTTACTGTAAATCTTTAAATTTCCACCACTTCCTTTTGGTCGCGTTGGCTTGCAGAAAGCATGATATTTGCTGGGGCGGCCGAGCGTTTTTGTTTTGTGTGGTGGAATATTTGTACAGACGGTCGGCGACGACGGCGAAGATGAACGAGGGAGGGGAGATGGGAAGCTGTGGCTGTCGCTTTGAGAATGCACCCAGTTTCCGCATTTTGGTCTTTCATTCAGCAGGGAAAAAATTGAATGAAAGTGAAAAGATCGACGATTAATTGAGATGTATATGCTACCATAAAAAGAGAGATCCACATTGGGTTATCAGCGTGATGAAAAAGATTTCAGATCCAAGCGACAGACAAGACCTTCGATGAGACGCGCAAACGTGCGAAGGAGCTGGTTCAGGAACAAGAGAAGGCGAAGCCTAAGGATGTTGGAAGGTAGATGGTTTTGTCTGTATAACTCTTTTAGACATCGGCGGGATGAGAAACCGAAGTCAGTGATGGGCCGCTTTCCGGCCGTCTCTGCGGCGACCCGTCTGCCCACTCTTGGTTCACCGCTCAAGACCGACCCGACCGCGAGGATCAGTCCGAACAAAGTTTGTTTTCATTCAAACAGCGTTTTTCCTGACGCAATTGAATGATTTTGTTTGTGGGAAGCATGACGATTTGGGAGCTGAGAAGTGGTGATGGGAAGAGATATGGGCAGGCAGGTCAGAGAGCTGACAAGAAAGACTCCTCGCTCGGACTTGGACGAGCAGACGAAAACCGGTTGAGCGCGGCTCGCCGCCTCGCGGACCCAGCCCAGTCGGCCTGTCGTCCACTGCTCTTGCTCCTTCCCTGCCCTCTCACCATCCTTTTCCTTGCAAAACGGGGGATCGAAAGAAAATGCCTTCCCACTTAAACAAAGATTTGCAGTTGGGAAGTGGCAGCAATACGGGTTCCAATGCCAACGGCGCTTCTACGGGTAACGGTGAGTGGAGAAGCGACGTGGACGAAAGTCTCCCTCGAATTCAGGCTCTGCGCCTCCGTTGGTCGGAGTGCAAAGACGGACAGAGCTTCTCAAGAAGAGTCTCCGTGCTCGAGTCATCCATGTTGTTGTTACTGCGAGGTTGAAGACTTGCTGGGATTTAATCTGGCTTCTTCAGGTACAAGTCGGCATCGGAGATTCTGAAGCGTCTCGAGAAGGATGGCCTCCCCGACGACTGTGACCGTCACGAGCTGGAATCTATCATCGACGAGGTAGTTTTGAGTGTTTACCTCATCTAATTCATTGCTGCAGGTGTCGGAGGTGATGCAGAGTAGTTCTTCGGGTCGTCTCGCTCTTCGTCCGAATGTCACCAACGAGGTCGATTCGAACTGGTACTGGTTCACAAGTGAGGAGAGGGCCCACGTTCGAAAGGTTGGCGACAGTTTCTTCTAATTCTTCCTAATCTTGCATGCTTTACAATTTTAAGTAGTATAGACGAAGGCGATTAAAGAAATGCAAGAGTAATGTTTCAGATGTTGGGCAGCGCTCCGGCAACATCATCTGTGGTAGCGCCAATGCGCAAGTCGGGAATCACGTCGCGTTTCAATACGGCTAGCAACACCGTCTCTCCCGAAGGTTTGTCTTACTTCACCTCCTTACCAGCTCTTTTTGTCCTTGCTTATGAGCCAATTTCAGTGGTTCCTACACCGCCAGCTGCACAGAATGCTCGCCGAATTTCGCCGAAGGAGGCCGTCATCCAGCCACCGCCGGCGCCCAAGGAGTCGCCCTTGCAGACGTACGCTTGCTTCTTTTGATTCAAAGCTTCCTTCAGAATTGTTGAGGAGGTTCCGCAGACAACGACGAAAAGGAAAGCGCATGTGCCAGCAGCGCAAGTCCCTGAGAAGCGTCCGCGTGGAGAGTCGCTGTCGCCACCCGAGGATCCGACGAGCGCCGCTCCCACGATGCATCCGCCTCCTCTCATGCCCATGACCGGGGTCTCCCACCAGGCCACGAGTACATCGCGTGATGTGAGTTCTCTTCTCTCCGTTCGCATCTCATCTCTTCTAGAAGTACGCGTCATCATCTTCGTCATCATCTCGTCAGACTTCGCCTTCGTTTGGATCGCCGAAGTCGCAGACTGTGGATTGGGAAGCACGCTTTCCCGAGGCGAAGACGATGGCCGAGGCGGAGAAGTACTACGATCAGTTTCACGAAGACTACCCCGAGTACATGCGTGCCTTCAAGCACCTCAACAAAATCGCCGCCAAGTTCCGCGAGCTGGAGCGCGATCTCACGAATGCTCCAAAGAACTCGAAGGATTATGAGAAGGTTGGTTTCTTCAATCTTGCTTAAACAGTCTTGTCATAGGTTGAGCGCGAGATCCACCGCAAGTTCGAGCAATACCAGCACGACGAGGAGTTCGCCAAGGTTTGCAATCAGTCAGAGTGCTGATTTTTGGTGCAGCACCGTCAGCGTCACGCGGATCTTCGTCACAAACTCGCCGCGTTGAAGATGCGTATCCAGCAGTGGGAGCGTCGCCATCAGGATCAGGAGCTGCGCGGTCGACCCACCATCAACTACGACTCCATCTTCGCCATGTGAAGGGAGTCCTCGTCCTTCCCTCGTCTTCCATTCACCGTCCCTCTTCCCCTTCGTTGAAGCCCTAGCATAAACGAGTCCTTGAGACGAGTCGGGAGTCCGTCTCCCCCGGCGCCCCTTCTTCTGCGTCTTGTTTCCCTTTCTATATAACCTTCCTCTAGTTGCTCTTCTCTTCCCCACCACGGCTACTTGCAGTTCCATGCACGAGCCTTCTAAGAATCGCGTCTCTCGTCCTGAGCGTCTCTTCTTGCTCCAATAGCTCAGCGTGTAGAACAGAATGTTTCAACTTGAGCATTTTATTTTATCTACGTCTTATTATTAACTACAAATATACTTTGCGTAGGATAAGTACAAACGGAAACTTGGAGCTGAGTTGTTAGTGCTTGAGCAGCGGCTATCTTTGTTCTTTGCCCTATTTGTTTGTTTCTTCTTTTTCTCTCCAATTCTCCTTCTCTGCCTGCTTTTCTTTATCTCTCTCTGGGTCTGGTCGTCACCCTACAAAACGAGAAAACTTGTTGAATTGCTCGAAATTGTCCGCCTTGAATGAATAGAGATGCGTGTGGTTGCAATCGCGGTTCGTCTTCATCGCCCTTCCCCTCCCTCCCCCTCACCCTTAGGAGACTCGTGCCTCTACTCGCTAGCGAGGTCTCTGCCCTCTCCTTCTCCCTTGAAGCGGGAATAGAAAAGCCGAAAAAGAATCAGTTGCCATGTGAGTTGTGTCTTCTCTCTCCCTTCGTCGAGGGAAGTAGTCATGTCGCGGTCTAGTTCCTCTCCCTTCCTTCACATTGTAGTCGGCTAAGTGATTCGTCTTGATCGCCCTCTGGTAGACACGTCCGGTATGGGCGAGAGCCGCGTGCGAGCCCCACGGGTGCAGCCGGGCTCAGCCTGCATTCCTCTCCCTCTTCTCTTCGACAAGCATGCGGATTCTTCTTGACGCTTATAGCCGGTTGCGTGCTCTCTTTTCCCTTCTAACTCCCTTTTTGTATGATATTATGAATAAAGTATCTGTTGAACTCCCTCTCTTCTCGTTCAACTGAAGCACTCTTCAGAAAGGGAAAGAGGCCAGAAGGAGCAGAATATTTCACAGGGACACATCTTGGAGCTAGCTGAGAGGAGACTCGTCTGCAAATTCTGATCCCGAATGAGACTCGGCTAGGTCGTCTGCCTGCCACTTCCTCCTCGCCACACGTGCACACGAAATTGGGACATGATTTTTGAAAAAGACCGAGAAGACTGAGTTACAAGGCGTGAAAGAGTTACTGCAAGGGAGAAGGTCAACGCGGAACGTGATGCGAGAAGGCGGACGTGTCTCCACGTCGAGAAGGCTAAAGGCAGCAAGAGGCAAAGGTATTTTGGGGTGCTCGCCGCGGTCAGCTCAGAGGCTCGTCAGTCGTGTTGTGCTGTCGCCGCGCTGTTTTCCCTCATCGGTTTCGGTTTTCGACGTCGTCTTCCTCCTTCCTCACCAAGGCTTCTTCTTCCTCAGTCCGGCAAGGAGAGGAAGAAGAGAGCTGCAGATTCTGAAATCAGAGCCCTCCCTGTTGGATGAATGCAAGTCTCAGTAAGAGCCAGGTGTGTCTTCTTCCGTCGCCCGCCCCCGGTCATGGTTAGATGCTCGAGAAGGGCAGCTTCCCTCCTTGTCCGTGACTTCTCTCTTCTTCTCCTCTCTTCTGTATAATTCGAGAAGTGCACGTCCACTAGCTGCCAATTGCGTCGTTTTCAGTTTCGGTCTCTTCCCCGTCCCTTCACTATTCGTATTCTCAGTCTCTTCAAAGTGTCCATTTGTAGGCGGCCGATGACTTCAGCCAAATTTCCTTCACCTTTTTTTTGAATATTTGAGCTTCCACGCAAGCGTCTCACGTAGTTTCTTCTTCTTCTCCCCACCTCGCCCTCTTTCCTCAATTTTCTCCTCGTGCAAGGTGCTCCATGAGACACCTGCGTGATGCCCTGCACTTTGTCCCTTCTCTTCCTCTCCATATCCATCATCCATCATCCCCCTCCCCCTTCCACGTCGAGGCTGCTAACTGCACACACCATTCGAGGAGGTCTTCTTGTTTTCCTTCGAGAGATCTTTTCTCCAAGGGAGATGAGCTGATTTGATTGACCGTAACCCTGTGAGAGACTTGAGTTGCGAGTTTCGCGTCAGGAGCCAGAGCGAGCAACGAATCCCGGGAATGGGCGCCTCTCAATTATTCCGTCTCGGAGAACTTCTTCTCCTCCGCGATGAATATGCGAGTCGCCACGGGGCGGCGCCTCGACCTCCCTCGAGAGAGACGCCTCTCACCTGCGACGTGGCTTGCTTCGTCTCCTGAATGGTCGTTTGGAGGAGTTGAATGTGGCCCTTGTTGTTTCCCTTCGCCTCCCTCGCCCTCCTCCTCCCACGCCGGCCACGTTTTGTTTCGAAGCGTCGAAGGCGGACGTGCGAGTGCGGGTCTCCCTCCTCCGACTGATCCACTTTTCGCCCCAGCCAAGATTAGCTCTCTCTTAGCTTTTCTTGACACTCTACCTTCATCCTCTTTTGATCCCCGGGAGAAGAGAACAAATCCCCCAGCAAGCCGCCCCCACTCCAACCGAGAAGTTGCTTTCGAAGGAAGAACTCTAGCCCCGAATTAACCGCAGCGGTCTCTCCCTCTTCACGCTCTGATGTCAGATTGTTTTGCCCTTGAGAGAACGTCAAAGGCTTGCGTGCCACACATTACAGTAGGTCGTCCAAAGACGTGGTGCTTTTCGCTTCGAGTGTCTGCATGATCCAGGACACATGGTGGAAGGAGACGGAGCAGGAGGAGATGAGGACTCCATCCTTCTTCTTCTCCTTCGATAGTGGATCGTGTGGATGGACGAGCATAAATCCGAGCATCGAGGATTGCCCGATTCGGCCCGTCTCTCAGCTCTTCTCTCAGTTACCGAGCAACAAGACTCGGCCCGATTCCAGCATTTCTTCACCCCCCCCCCCCCCAACAATCTTCGCCCTTCTCCTTCAAGGCATGTAATCTAAAATGCCTCCTTCCACAGAGAAAAAGCCGATCTTGATCTCTTGCCTTGAGCCTCATCTCGAATGCACGCGAATTCCGCAGCTGCTCTGCTTACTGTCAATGGAATCTCGAGGCACCGCCTGCTTCTTCAGTCTCCTCGAGTTGCAGGCGGAGATGCACTTCTCGCTCGCTCTGGGCCTCGTCGCGGCTGTCGTCGCCGTCCT
Source organism: Poikilolaimus oxycercus (assembly GCA_034700245.1). Lineage (NCBI taxonomy): Eukaryota > Metazoa > Nematoda > Chromadorea > Rhabditida > Rhabditidae > Poikilolaimus > Poikilolaimus oxycercus. The sequence continues at coordinate 10,022 of JAQIXL010000395.1, read as the reverse complement.
CGCCTCGAGAGTCGACGCTCAGCCACAGACGACCGGCGACATCCTCGCCGCGCCCCTCGTGCCCCTCTTCCTCCACGCATCCCTCGAAGAAGAGTCACGACCAAGGTTTGTCTCCTTCTTTCATAAAGAGTGTTGCAGACGTTCGGCGATGGCTCCCTCTGTGAACACCTTCTGTCTCCTCTATCCGGCAGTCTGCCGTCGAATGCGCAAGCGAGCTGTGCCCGAACTCTTCGAGGAGCTCTTCTGATCGTCTTCTCCTCTCCCACAATAAAATGCTCTGTTATCTATTGCCAGACTTCAAGTTGCTCTCATTTGTACGAAGAAGAAGGAGAATAAAAGACTCTGAGGGATTATCTCTGAAAGGAGAAGAAGGAAAGGCTTTGAACTCTCGCGTGAGGGAATGTTCCGACGACGTCGTGAGCGGAATTCCTGCTAGTTCCCAGCAACTACACGAAGAAGAAGAGCAAAGACTGGAGTTGACAGGAGACCTGAGGGGGAGGGCCTCCACCGAGAAAGGAGAGCTTTCAACAAAGTTTCATCTTCTTCCCCTTCTCTTTCTCTCAAAACAAGACTGATTCTGACGACATACTAAAGACAGCTGCATTCACTGTCGCCATTGAAAGTGTGGCTACGAGAGACGTCTCTGGCTTCCTCTTTCAAGTGACGTCGAGGGACAGGTGGAGGAGGGGGGAGAAAAGGTGAGGAGACGTGTGGATATGGTTAGTGAAGAAAGACTAGAAGTCAAGAGGGGGAGGGGAGAAGTTGCCATTTGCATGTGAGAGAGAAGTCGACGTGTTTTCTTGCACCGGAGTCTTCTCCAAGTTTAGCTTCGAGATGACATCGTCACCTCTCGATTCACAAGAAGGTAGATCAAAGTGCCAAGATCAATTAAGAAGTGCGAAGTGAGATCAATTTACAGTTTTGTGAGATCAAATTCGCAGTTAGCGAGTGGTGAGCGTGCAGCGGCGAGAGCAGCCATAAGGCGTTGAAGTTGTCGTGGCGGACGGTCGACTAGATGGAGATGTTCAACACTGTGGACACCGTGGAGAAGCCGTTCGTGAAGCTGTGCAATGAAGCGACGTGGAGTGACTTCAACGAGAAAACCAATGAGATGATCTGCACGCCTGCTGGAAGGTTCGCCTTTTTATCCTTTTGTACTTTAACTCATTTGTTTGAAGGAAGATCTTCCCTCATCTGGACTTCGAGGTGCAAGGCCTTAACCCTCGTGGTCACTACTTCGTCGCCCTCTACTTTGATCGAGCGGACAACAATCGGTCAGCTTCTGCCTCATCTTTGAATGTTTTGTGTTGCAGCTACAAATACACGGATGGAGTCTGGGAGGGACATCCCGAAAGAACCGACTTCCAGTCCGTTGGCCCTTTCTTCCCGGCGACGGGAAACGCCGCTTCGGGTGCGCAGTGGATGTCGTCGACGGTCTCCTTCTCCCATCTCAAGCTCTCCAACAAGTCTTCGAAGGATCCTTGCGTGGTTGGTCTCGTCTTCCTCTCTCATCCCAGTTTTGCAGGTGCCCGTCACCTCTCGCTACAAGTACATCCCGCGTGTGGAAGTGTATCGGGCGGATGGCTTCTCTCAAAGTGTTCCCGAGATGTCGTGCCACATCTACGAGGCGACCTTCATCGCTGTGACGGCGTATCACAACGCGGCTCTCGTCTCTCTCAAAGTGGCTCACAACCCGTACGCTCGCGGTTTCCGTGACGGTGGCCATGTGCGCAACAAGCGTCGTCTCTACAACGACATCCCTGATGGACACAAGAAGCCGCCGCAGAAGAAGCGCTCGCTGTCGCCCGTTTCGGATGCGGAGTCGATGGAGAGTGGTCGTCGCAGCAGCGGTGCCTCGCTCTGCCCGCCGCCCTACTACGAGTACGCCTTCCCCGAGACGTACATGCCGTCCTCGACGCAGTATTTCGCCTCGTCCGCCCTTCCGACGATGGATCCGAACGTGATCTCCCTCTACGGACAGCAGTCTGCCTTCACCGTCATTCCCAGTTACGAGTATTAATTTGTCGTGTGAATTATTGTTGTATTGTTTTAGAAGTAGCTTAACTTCTTTTCATCAGTCCTAATTTCAAATTTCTCTGGTGTCATCATTTTGAAGCTTATTTTATATGCTGGCCGATAAAGCTCTCAATAATAATCAGTCTTTTGCAAATCAGTTCATTGTTAGGGACATATGAGTCGTATTATGGGCGGATTCGTTGTCTCTCTTTCCTGAACAGTTCGTTCTTCAGTGATGATCGCACTCCTTACGAGGGTATCTGCGAACTCTTGTTGTCGTCGTCGAAGTATCAGGAAAGTAGAAACTTGGCGTTCCCTCTATGTTGTGACTGAGCGGTGGCAATGTCACTCGCGGACCAAAACACCAAGAAGAAGAAAACGCCCCACGACCCTGTCACAGAACGGCAGCTATCTAATCCACCTAAACCGCGTCTAACAAGACATCAAAGAAAAGGCATATGATGTGTTTTTTATTCTATCATTCCTACAAGAAGAAGAAAGGTTCAGTCGGGATAGACTCCATGATTGTATCCGGCTTGAATCAAGTTGTGCACTTTCGCGTTTCCTCTCAGACCACTCAGCTCGTCCTGGAGAGTCACTGTTAGTAAAGAATCTGACAGAACCTTGGTGAGAGTGAACTTCACATTCTCTGGCTCGGGCTCTGGTGGCTTGTCGAGGACGCGAACAGGAGGCAGAGGACGCACCTTGCGACCACAGTAGCCGTCTTTTTTATGCCACAATCCCGAAGACATCTTGTAGCCGAATCTGAAACATCCAGTATGTACAAAGATAAGGCGCTCACCTTCTGTGCATCTGGGCCGATCCGTATTGCAGTTGATGGAATTCAGCGTTAGAGAGTCGACCGACAGTCGCCATGCAATACTTCGAGAGGGAGAACTCGTGTTTGTGTGGCAGCTGAAAGACTTTTCTCCAACGATACAAGGCGACTCACTCTGACGACGACAAAATCTCCCTGATGTCGGACCACTGTTCCAGCTCCGCCAGCGATTTGGATGAAGACATCGGAATCTTCAGTCGCGTATCGCTCGACACAATTCACGACGGAACCGGGAGCGAGGGCGCCAAGAGGATAGGCATTGCCCTCTATTCCAATCAACGGGTTTTCGGGAATGAAACCCGAAGTCTGGATGATCTGACCAGCTCTAAAAATGTGTTCATTAAAGAAGAAGAGATGAATGTCTCACTTCATATTCTCGGTGGCGAGAATCCAGCGTTTGCCTTTTGAGCCGGCGACAAGGGCGATGAAGGGAGTTCTGTTCGGATCGCGTCGCACCTCGAGAACACGTTCATCGTAAGTCTCTCCGGGTGCAGCTGGACCTCGGCGATGGAAGTCGATCATGAAGTAGTCGAACTTCGTTCCTCCACCGATGTGCTGATTGATCTTTCGTCCCGAAATCGGATCACGACCACCGAGTCTAGGAGATTCCACACCAAGGCGACAATCACTCACCGATTGATCCTCAAAGGTTTCTCTGTGTAGCGTCCGCCGGTCTTCTCCTGAAGATCCACCTCGTCCCAGAGATTACGCGGCTTCGGCTTCGTGCCTCTTGCAGGGAAGCCCCTTCTCGACTCAACTGTGGTCGTCCGTGCAGCCACTAAGCCGAGGCGACCGAGATCTCCAACTAGGCTCTTCAGCATCTATAAAGCGGGCATAAGGATGAACAGCTGCCAAATGAGCAGATAGAAAGCTGACTTCAACAGCACAAGTTCAAAAGACGCAAGCAAATTAGATATTTTATTTACAATCTTAGAAATGATTGTGATGCCGTATATCGTGCCTGAAAGTCTTCATACTTCGGCACGCCAGGAGAAATCTCTGGCAATATAATTGATTGATTGAGGAAGACTAGAGCCGTGTCGCTGAAGTTCTCGGGTCTTCGCTCATAGGTCGGCAGTCGTACAAATGTTGCAGATTTTGTATACTCCTGAGAAGAAAAGACCTTGATAGAGAACGAGAATCTTTACCTGGAGGGCTTGAAATTCACTTGCTAGTGATCCGAGAGCGTCCTCGATAGGACTCGACGCGTAGTCATTAGTTAGAAAGAGGAAGTCGTGGAGACGCATCCAATTCACCCAGAGAGCGTTGTTCACGAGAGTGCACTCGCCGTGAATAAGAACGACGAGTTGCACTCCGCCTTCGTCGACGCTCCAATGTTCCTCCAGGAGCATGCTCTCGGAGTCGCGTACTTCCACGCCGCGCTCTTCGAGCCAGCTTCTTTCGGCGGAATTACAAAAAGGCTCCTGGAAAGAAATTAAAAGAAGAAAAGGCTGACAAACTTGAAAGATGACTCGAGAATGAGGGAGATCTTGAATGAGCAGAAGAATCAGGGCGAGTTGCTCGGCTCCAGGGGCCGTCGACGAGTGAAACGATCCATTGCCGAGTATCCGAATGACTGTCGAGCGGCTTCCGATCTTCTCTTTTAAGTTTTCTCGTAGAAATGAGCTGTAAGACGTTGAGAAAGAAGGAAAGCAAGCCAAACCAAAGTTCGGAATCGCCGACTCTCGCCATGGCAGCGGTCATCGCCTCGGCCACGCAGGCGGCGCTTGTCTCTACAACATCCGCCTTCGATCCATGGTCAACGAGTGGCAACTGCATTCGTCCTATATCATCGTCGTTGTCAAGGAAAACTCACCTTGGCGTGTTTCCTGCCTCGTCTTCTTCGAGAATGCCCATGACCCGTGCTAATAAACTCGTCCGATGCAATCATTCCTTCCAAAAAGTTTCCACAGCTCTTCCTGTTTTAAATAACTTTTGATCGGATCTGGTACGACCGAGTGAAAGAGAATGAAGACGATAGAAGTGTACAAAGCACATTTACTTTACAACGCCAGAACCGACTTCATGGAAATAAACCTGTCTGTGAGAGAATGAGCAAGAAACGAGAAATATTCATGAAACCACAAGTCACCGATTGTCTACCAGCACATGTGTCGTCCGCGGTCTTCGGAGTGTCTCGACGAAGAGAAATCTGGCTGAATGAGAGAGGAAGAAGAGAGAGAAGAACCTCGTGTGCCACTCGCCGTCGTCGAGTTCCGTCTCCACCGTGGCGAGTCCCTCGTCGCGTTCACCTTTCAGGTGGAACTTCACCCGAATTCGTTCTCGACCGTCCTTCTCAAAGCGATGATGAGCAACATGACGGCGTCGGCCGCGCGCCGTCTCCTCGCCGAAGCCGGCGATCGTATGTCCGAAGAGATTCTGGCAGTTCGGATCATCGCGAATCTGAGCTAGTGCTCTAGTCGATTTCAGCAAAAACATTCTTAGACTTACTTTGTATAGATCTTCTGAGGACTGTCTTCACTGAAGAACTGATCATAGAGAACATAGACGAGTACACCGAGAGCACCAACAGAGGCGACAATCACCGCATACAAGAAGGTATTCGAAGCCTTCTCAGCAACTAAAACTCTCAAATTTGGAAAGTTGATGCAGTCTGCCTTTTCCAGCGAAGGTAGTCGGCTGCTTCTTTGGTTCACCGAGGAGAACTTCTTCTAAGACAGACTTCTGGAGTTGACCCTCGCTCTCTGAAGGCTTCTTGACCGATTTGCCAACAGCTGGAGGCTTTTTATCGGCTGAGAGCTCTCGCAGGGCGACAATTTGAATTCGTGATGAGCCGGGAAAGAAGAGCTTCCTTCTCAAGAAAGGCATAAGGACCGTCGAACGACTCATGCCGACGACTACGTAGCTCTAAAGACTGGAGTGAACTAGGCTGAACTTCCGATATACGACGTGGTCATTACCCCATGATTAGTGCCATTTAGCACGAGATGCACAAAGACATTCGCAATAAATTTATTCAATCACATGATTTCAAAGAAGCTTTCAAGCACACATTGGACTTAAGTTTGCCCAGACATCAGAAAGCTCCAGACTTCTGTGATGTACAAGAAGAAAGTCGAGAGTTCACCGTAAGTTTATTACAATGTCACAGACACAAGAGAACAGGCTAAAAAAGCATTTCACCAAAGGGGGTCTAAGAACGAATTGACCCAAATGAGACGATAAAGAAGACCAGACAAAAGCGGAATTCGATAGATTCCCAAGGTACGACTGAACCCGCTGCACATTATCTTCTAGTCTCTACATTTGGCAAAGAGAAGAAAATTTACAGTCGTCCTTTTCATTCCCGTCTCAAAGCGTGATGAAAAGGAAACACAATAAACAAGTGAAAGATAATACGCGGAACCAATGTGCAAGTTCCGAGTTGGGTAGACGCACGAAGGCGACAAAAGATCTTCAATAAATATCCCGATTTTGCGATGAATCCAAAAGAGAGAGGGGAAAGATCAATTCGAGCAGAAAAGCTATCACAAGAGATGGAAAAGAACAAAGGGCGGACACATTACGCTTGCCTGAGATTTAGGCGAAGCCGAAACCTTCCGAGCACTCCCGAATGGCAATGAGGAGCATATCGCGAAGCTTCTCGTAGGACTCGTACTGTGGCAGATCCAACTGGTTGAAGCTAAACATTTCATAATAGAATAGGAGAGGATGTGTCTCACCAGGTATGCGCCGTTGGAAGACGATCACCCGAGCGTGAGTCCGCGTGCACAGAGAAGCGCTGCACTCCATTCATTCCTTCGAGCGAAGCGAAGCCCTAAAGGAGAGATGAGGTGAAAGGGAGACCTTCTAACCTGAAGGGGCACCTTCGACGTGCCTGTCACGAACTGCAGGAACTTGGCCCGATCAGCTTGATCAAAGGATCGCAATGCCCTCCACAGCCATTGAATCTAGAAGCATGTGTTAAGCTTGTTATGATGAACCTGTGGCGATGTCTTGGTGTAGGTCCTGTATTCGGTATTCGCTGCGAGATCGTCGATGTCAACATTGGGCAGTCCCGAAATGAGAAGTTCCAGTTCTTGTTCGTTGAACATCGAGATCAGCTTCTTCGGAATGATCTCGTTGAAGCCCTCGAGGAAAGCAGCAAGCTGCTTCTGGATGGAGCCTAAACAAAATGTCGCTTGGCCGAGAGAAACTCTCAAATACCAGTCATCTTCATCTGACAGACAAGCTGAACGTATTCCTCCTTGTTCCCATCCGTCACGGGAAGTTTCTCTCCATCTGGCTTCAGAGGACGAATATCTCGAACTCCAAACTCTTCCACCTAAGCATTTGGCTTCCATCAAAGAGAGGCAGCTCACTTCTGTGCTGAAGGTGATCTCGTAGCCAAGGTCTTCAACTGGATTGTTCAGAAGGAACTCGAGAGACTTGTAGAAGCCCGGATCCTCGCTCTCAATATCTTGATATCTCACGGGCAGATTGAGGATATGCTTGTAGAAAGCCCGAGTGAAATAGCAATCGAGGAGTTTGTTGTCGTATATCGCCTTCGCGATTATCCTTCCCACGAACTGTAAGTCTGTTAGAAGCATTGACTATCTCAAACCTTGAAGTAGTCCAGATGCTCGGGGTTGATGTACGAGGCCTTGTTGATCATGTAGGTGACGCGATCTCCTGGGGCTGTGATGAAGAGAGCGTAGTTCGGGTTGAAGATCTCCCTCGTGATGACAGAGAACCACTCTCGCAACAAGCCACCAGCATCTTGTCCTTCTTCTCCCTAAATAATAATACGTCAAGCAAGGTCTCTAGCTTTCACCTCGAACATGATGTAGAAGCGAGCCTTCCACTCTTGGCCACGAAGTCGGAAGAGTTCGCGGAAGGAGTCGGAGAAGATATGCGAACGACGAACGCGAACCGGCACGTCGTCACGTCTGCGAATTTGGGCCCTGTTCGGAGGAGCCAAGGTCAAACACAAGAAGCACACACATAAGAAACGTGCACAAATGTCTTTTTTAGTAAGAAAGATAAAAGAATTGTCTACTCTACGAGAAAATAAGTGAATTGTTTCAGTGTAGATACTAACCTCATTCGGTCGTCCATTCGAGTCAGCTCCTTTCGGAAGTACTTTCTCTTCACATCGAAATCGAGGAGCTTCGGGAAGTGAGTGAGCACTTGGAAGGGTCCTCCTTCGCTCAAAGCACTGTGGTTCTGTCGAAGAACTTGATTCAGAACTTCCCTGTGCTTTTCTAAACGTTGCAAGCATTAATAAAGTACAAAGACGTTTTCTACCAGCGAACTCGATTAGCTTGTGCGTATCCGGATCATCCGAGTGCATTGACGTGGAGGTTGACGAAGCAACATGAGCCGCAACTGGAGTTCCGACGGCTTGCTGGGAAGCCTACGCCATAAACAATGATTTTAAAAGAATCCTTACCTGGACCTGATTCGCTTGTGGAATGACTGCGGAGGACGCATGCACGAGGAAAAAGGCCTCCGCTGCTGGCTGCAAAGCAAGCACAGCGTGCGCGTCGGAAGCGGCACCCAGACGAAGGAGACACTTCGAGACAGCAGCCCAGAGCGACTCCAAACTGCTGAGTCTTTCCGAGAGGCGAACCTAAAGCTAATTTCACACGTTGTGCAAGAAGCTAACCTCTGGATTCTCATCATCTTCTTTCTTTTCACTCTCCTTGATGATCGCTTCTCTAGCCTTCACAGTCTCCTCGTGCGCTTTCTCGGCCGCTTCCAGGGCTTGCTTGTTCGCTTCGATCTCTTCCGGAGTGGACGTAGTCTTGGCAGCGAATTCCTTGCGAATGCGCTCAGTCTCTTCTGCGTCTTCCTTCTTGCGCTTTTCTTCTGCCCGCTTGCGACGATCAGCCTTCATTTCTCTCATCGTGTCTCGCATTTGCGTCAACTGCATAATATAAGTATTGACTTCCAAGTTCACATACAGTTTGAAGGCTCTTGAGAAGAAGGTGTTGACAGCTTCCCTTATCAGTGAGAGCGCGAACAGCTGGAAGTTGAAGTTCCTCACATCCGGACGCATTCATAACCATTCTAAACTCCAAATTTAATAAGACAAGCCATCGTAAACCTTGGATTCGCATCACCATCGAGCACAACTCGTTCTCCATCATATCGATTCGTTGTGATACGTCGATCTTGCGTTGTGTTCTTCTTCGACTGTCGAGCAGAGCTGGAAGGTGATTCTAGAATTTCTTTGTTTGTATAGTGACATCGAGATAAACCTGTGTCCTTGCTGACAACGGATTCCAGTTCAGTGAGAAGCTGGTTGATTTGAGGAAGAAGCCTTTCGCCAACGGACGACACGGCATTGAAGAGAAGGTTGTATATCAAATCTGCCGTTGCAGGATTGAAGGCTCGCATGGCTTCCACAAGCAGTGTCTTGCCCTCTTTCGATCCTTCGGGAGTGCAGGCTCCATTGGTTATCACCTAAGAAAAAGGATTGATTGCTTCTCTTGACAAACCTCGACGACGAGTTTGAGTTCTTCCTCAAGCGGAGGCCTTACAGAAACTTCGAGTCCCAGTTTCGCCATCGTCTCATCGGGAAGTGTTTGCACGATGATGGAGAGAAGTCGCAGAAGTTTCTCTTGGAGTTGTCCATTCGAAGCGAGCATTGACTTGCGGAAGTGCAGCATGAGCACTCCAAGAGGAGACGAATGGAGATCCGAAACAACGAACTCCGACTCCTAAATCGTTCTCATTGAGAACGCAGTCAACGAACCTTGTCTTTCAGCTTGTCCTTGGTATATGGGCTGGGATGAGAGTGAACCATTTGCCAGAAGAGTTTCAGCGGCGGTGCAAGATCTCCACTTGGAACTTCTTTGGACTCCTCCTTTGATTTCGATGGTCGGAGCGCGTTCGGAAGGAAGTGACCGGGATAAGAACGTGCAAGCATCGCCAGCGTATCCATCACACTTCGACTGACATTCGAAGCGACCATTGAATGGATTGACACTAAACATTCATAGATGCAGCAAAAGCGAGTAGGACAATTACCAGTTTCCGCGTTCTTGCCAATCTTGAGCACTTTCTCATTGTGACCGATGCCCGAAACGGTGACGGAGTCAAGCCACGTTGGTCCAGCCGACATCACGTCGTCATCCTCTTTACTTTCATTCGCCTTGTCAAGAAGTGACAGCAGGCACCAGATCACGAAGTCACAGGAGACTGCATGGGAGCAAATGCCTCG